>OY720441.1:313505609-313622650 GCA_963082915.1 Dolichopus griseipennis | reverse complement strand
AGCAGTTCGGATACGATATTACAGTTTTTATGGCAAAACTTCCGCAAAGGGGTTGTGAGCTATCAAGATGACGTCATCACATAACGGTACTAAATATCTCAAAGTTTCCGAATATATATACCATTAGTGGCGATGGCGCCATCTAGTGGTCGAAAAATGCATTACAAAATGTTCCTAAGATTTTGTAGCATTTTTATTAAAATGTTATATTTTTCCTGTTAGTCCATAAACTGGAACCAACGTCTTACAATATTGTAGGACATGATATTGTCTTTCATAAACATCTTGTTTCATCTGGATCGGTGCTACCATTTTTGAGATATTGCAATTTAAAGTGAAATTTTTAAAAAAAAAAAAAAAAAAAATCAAACTTTCAAAAAAACTACTATAACTGTGAAATTTTCAAAAACACCCTGTATTATTATTATACCATTAGAAAGGTCTCTTAAAACTCTTTCCAACGGTATATAATAAGTATGGCATATGTTGACAAATAGCCCCACCAGAGAACATAAATGCAAAAATGACGCAACAATTTTATTAAAAAATACATTTTCATACTTTATTTGTCATAAATTTACTTTGCCTTTTTGGCAAATTTAAAAATGTAAGAATGCATTTTAGGTTTGATACAATATTGAGTTTGGTTCTGACAATTTGTTTTGAGGGATTTTGGAGGTGACAACCTCAAAGTTTTAAAATTTTTTTTATTTAAATATGTATGTAAAAATATAATTAGAAAGGCCCTTAGGCTACAAAATCAGAAGTAATTTTATTTGTGAAAATAGAAGCAATTTAATTTTCCAAACTTTTTTATTTAAATAGTTAGGAAGGAGTTTTAGAGTTGGTTTCAAAAGCAGGGTTTTACGCTTTTTCCAGAATATTTATATATGTGTATATGTGGGATTCTCAATTAGGAGGGATTTTAGAGTTGGATTCAAAACCAGGATTGCCCCCTTTTCCAGAATATTTATATTTATTAATTAGGGTTGATTATTTTTTGTATGAAATAGCTATGCCGAATTCTCATACCATTCTTTTCATTATAGTGTTGGATTCAAAATCTAGTTTCAATAATTGAGTTAGCGGGGGTTCGGGGGCGGCAGCCCCCGTAATGAAAATATAATATTATTTAACATGTTTTATTACAGTGTATTAAAAAAATTAGAAACTTATTAATTTTTTTAATGAATTAGGTATCCGAATTCTTATACCATTCTTTTCATTTTAGTGTTGGATTCAAAATCTAGCTTCAATAATTGAGTTAGCGGGGGTTCGGGGGCGGCAGCCCCCGTAATGAAAATATAATATTATTTAACATGTTTTATTACAGTGTATTAAAAAAAATTAGGAACTTATTAATTTTTTGAATGAATTAGGTATCCGAATTCTTATACCATTCTTTTCATTTTAGTGTTGGATTCAAAATCTAGTTTCAATAATTGAGTTAGCGGGGGTTCGGGGGCGGCAGCCCCCGTAATGAAAATATAATATTATTTAACATGTTTTATTACAGTGTATTAAAAAAATTAGAAACTTATTAATTTTTTTAATGAATTAGGTATCCGAATTCTTATACCATTCTTTTCATTTTAATGTTGGATTCAAAATCTAGCTTCAATAATTGAGTTAGCGGGGGTTCGGGGGCGGCAGCCCCCGTAATGAAAATATAATATTATTTAACATGTTTTATTACAGTGTATTAAAAAAATTAGAAACTTATTAATTTTTTTAATGAATTAGGTATCCGAATTCTTATACCATTCTTTTCATTTTAGTGTTGGATTCAAAATCTAGCTTCAATAATTGAGTTAGCGGGGGTTCGGGGGCGGCAGCCCCCGTAATGAAAATATAATATTATTTAACATGTTTTATTACAGTGTATTAAAAAAAATTAGGAACTTATTAATTTTTTGAATGAATTAGGTATCCGAATTCTTATACCATTCTTTTCATTTTAGTGTTGGATTCAAAATCTAGCTTCAATAATTGAGTTAGCGGGGGTTCGGAGGCGGCAGCCCCCGTAATGAAAATATAATATTATTTAACATGTTTTATTACAGTGTATTAAAAAAAATTAGGAACTTATTAATTTTTTTAATGAATTAGGTATCCGAATTCTTATACCATTCTTTTCATTTTAGTGTTGGATTCAAAATCTAGCTTCAATAATTGAGTTAGCGGGGGTTCGGGGGCGGCAGCCCCCGTAATGAAAATATAATATTATTTAACATGTTTTATTACAGTGTATTAAAAAAATTAGAAACTTATTAATTTTTTTAATGAATTAGGTATCCGAATTCTTATACCATTCTTTTCATTTTAGTGTTGGATTCAAAATCTAGCTTCAATAATTGAGTTAGCGGGGGTTCGGGGGCGGCAGCCCCCGTAATGAAAATATAATATTATTTAACATGTTTTATTACAGTGTATTAAAAAAAATTAGGAACTTATTAATTTTTTGAATGAATTAGGTATCCGAATTCTTATACCATTCTTTTCATTTTAGTGTTGGATTCAAAATCTAGCTTCAATAATTGTGTTAGCGGGGTTCGGGGGCGGCAGCCCCCTTAATGAAAATATAATATTATTTAACATGTTTTATTACAGTGTATTAAAAAAATTAGAAACTTATTAATTTTTTTAATGAATTAGGTATCCGAATTCTTATACCATTCTTTTCATTTTAATGTTGGATTCAAAATCTAGCTTCAATAATTGAGTTAGCGGGGGTTCGGGGGCGGCAGCCCCCGTAATGAAAATATAATATTATTTAACATGTTTTATTACAGTGTATTAAAAAATTAGAAACTTATTAATTTTTTTAATGAATTAGGTATCCGAATTCTTATACCATTCTTTTCATTTTAGTGTTGGATTCAAAATCTAGCTTCAATAATTGAGTTAGCGGGGGTTCGGGGGCGGCAGCCCCCGTAATGAAAATATAATATTATTTAACATGTTTTATTACAGTGTATTAAAAAAAATTAGGAACTTATTAATTTTTTGAATGAATTAGGTATCCGAATTCTTATACCATTCTTTTCATTTTAGTGTTAGAATTTGTATCAATTTTACTATATGGCTTTATTTCGTAGAATTTTAGAAAATGATATGGCTTTATTTCGCATTCAAATGCGAACAACCTGTTCGCCCAACCAACGAAAGGGCTCAACGAAAGGGCTAAATAAAACGTTATACAGGTTGTTGGAACAGTATAAGCGTAATTTTATATCCAACTCAAAACCCTGTCAATCTTCAAAATCTTAGTATATAAATATTCTGGAAAAAGCGTATAATTCTGACTTTATAACCAACTCTAAGGTCCTTTCTAATTATACTTTACATACATATAAATACCTCAAAAATCTTCTAAACAAAACCCAACTCAATATTGTATCAAACTATAAAGTACATTCTTAAATTTTAAAATAAATATTTCAAATGGAAAACAAAAAGGCAAAATAAATTTATGACAAATAAAGTATGAAAATGTATTTTTTAATAAAATTCTTGTGTCATTTTTGCAATTATGTTCTCTGGTGGGGCTATTTGTCAGCATATGCCATACTTATTATATACCGTTGGAAAGAGTTTTAAGAGACCTTTCTAATGGTATAATAATAATACAGGGTGTTTTTGAAAATTTCACAGTTATAGTAGTTTTTTTGAAAGTTTGATTTTTTTTTTTTTTTTTTTTTTAAATTTCACTTTAAATTGCAATATCTCAAAAATGGTAGCACCGATCCAGATGAAACAAGATGTTTATGAAAGACAATATCATGTCCTACAATATTGTAAGATGTTGGTTCCAGTTTATGGACTAACAGGAAAAATATAACATTTTAATAAAAATGCTACATAATCTTAGGAACATTTTGTAATGCATTTTTCGACCACTAGATGGCGCCATCGCCACTAATGGTATATATATTCAAAAAATTTGAGATATTTAGTACCGTTATGTAATGACGTCATCTTGATAGCTCACAACCCCTTTCCGGAAGTTTCACCGTTTTTATTTGGTTTCTCGAAAATCAAAATTTCGTTTTTTTTTTTTGAGTTTCTAAAATCAAAATATCGACTTTTTAAATTTCGAAAGTCGAAATATCTATTTTTCGAAATTTATTAATTCATATGACGTATTTTGATGGATTGACTATGAAATCTCGTGTTTCAAAAGCTCTTGCCTTAAAGTCTCACGTTCAAATTTTAAACCTTGGTTTGAATAATTGCAAAATTCCTCTTCATTAGAAAATTTGCACATCCAAATATATATAAATATTCTGGAAAAGCGCATTGTTTCGCTTTTTAGTTCATTTCTAAAATCCCTCTCCATTCAGAATCTCGTTAATTATATAAATGTTCTGGAAAAGGGCAATATTCTGATTTCACAATCAATTCCCTGTGTTTTATATTTTTTTATTAAGGTTGAGAAAAAAATAATTTTAAGTACTAGATTTTGCGTATCAGAGTCTGATGCCCTAAACCACCACTAATTTTAATTATTGAAGCTAGATTTGGCATTCAAAACTAAAATCAGATAAATAGTATGTGAATTTGACACAAATATAAAGTAGACACAAAATCTACTTTATATAAAATGTAAAAATATTAGCTTGAAGCATTTATTTTTTTTGTATTAAGGGCTGCCACCCTCGGATGCCCGTTTAATTATTGCAAAACTACGCGCCACAAGTGTAAATACCTACTTAATAATGTTGCATATTACACATATACTCACATATATTTTACATTTTTTTTTAATTTTATGAAACTTGGCAATTTTTTATAAAATTATAAAGATTTTTTTTTTTTTTTCTTTATTTCAAAATCTTAATAATAAATTTTACAATAGATTTACTATATATATATAAATTATTTGTTTGCATACGACCCTGAATTTCGCTTTGGGTCTAACAGAATTATAAATAGTTTGGTTGGTCGTTTTAGTTATATGATTTGTTACAAAACTTAAAGTTATTTCAATTCAATTTACTTTAGTACCTTCAGAACGCGATTTTATAAGATTTAAAAAAGAAACGAGATTTCGATTTGCAAGATTTTAAAAAAATTAGATTTTGATTCTCATATTTCACATTTTTGGTTTTTTGATTTCAAATCTTAATTTTCAAGATTTAAAAAACCGGGTCCTCGTTTTAACATTTAAAAATTTTAAAAGAATATAAATATTTATAATCAAAATTTTAAATAAATATTTATAATTTTGATTATATAGAAATTTGTGCCTAAGGATATACCTAACTTAAGGTTATATAAGTAATATTACCTTTTAAAATATTCACTAAAATATACCTAATTTAAAATCAAATGAATATGAATTATAATGTGTAAAATATAGAAATACTTGTACATATATAAAATTTTGCATTAGACATATCAACAGTTCATTTAATTAAAATTTAAGAATTTATTTTGAAAATAATATTTTTCTTTAAAATATTTTTAAATATAGAATATTTTATGTGACTACATACAACACAACATAATATTACATATAGAAATTAAATAATAATACTAATGCCTTAGGCTGTAAAATAATTATATATATAGTACCTATATACTAATAAACCAGTACAATACTTTAATTATACCGTTTTAATTGCATATCCTTAGGCAAAACATAATAAAATAATTTTAAAATTACTATGAATTTCTTTGTAAATTTTAAATTATCATTTTTACGACTTCCGTTTTCATTTAAAAAATGTTTCTTTTCCGAATAAAAATTAATAATATACTTATATAAATAAGTATTTTTGACAAATATTATATTAAATATTATATTTGTATTATTATTAAATAATAAATTACAGACAATAAATATTTATTATTATATAAAAACAGTTATTTCAAAAGAAATATTTTAGTTAAAATCAATAATTTTTCAAATTATTATTTTAAATTTCTTTGTTAAAATATTATATATATAAAAATGAAAGTTTGTTTGTTTGTTTGTTTGTTTGTTTGTTTGTATGTAGCGAATAGACTCCTAAACTGCCCAGCCAATTTTCATGAAAATTTGTATATAGGTGTTTTTGGGTACGGAAAGAAATCGTGGCCCAAAAATTTTGCTCTAACGGATTGCCAAGTTGGGGCTGTGGTGCAAGTATTTAAACTTCTTTGTTCTAAAATGAAAACGGTTTGACCGATTGACTTCAAATTTTGTATCCGTGATGCTCTTTGAGAATTGAGAAGACACTATTAACAATTTTGGAATTTCTTAACCCATGTCGGGCCGACGGGTGGTCAAAAAAAATTTTGGGTCCAAATTTTGTCCGATTTTACGAAATTCAGCTTTGGCTTAAAAGAAAGCCCCAAAAAAATTTTTTTTGAGTTCCATTAACCCATTGCAGCCCAACAGCTTTTTATTGGTTTTTTCAATACTTTACTCTAAATTCGAAACAGTTTGACCAATTGACTTCAAATTTTGTATACGTGATGCTCCTTGAGAATTGAGTTGACATTATTAACAGTTTTGGAATTTATTAACCCATGTCGGGCCGACGGGTGGTCAAAAAAAATTTTGGGTCCAAATTTTGTCCGATTTTATGAAATTCTGATTTGCCTAAAAAGAAAACCCACAAAAAAATTTTATTGGCTTGCATTAACCCATTGGGGCCCAACAGCTTTTTATAGGTTTTTTCAATACTTAACTCTAAATTAAAAACGGTTTGACCGGTTTTCTTCAAATTTTGTATACGTGCTCCCCTATGAGAATTGAGTTGACACTATTGACAGATTTGGAATTTGTTAACCCATGTCGGCCTGACGGTTGGTCAAAATAATTTTAGAAGCTAATATTGTCAAAATTTGCGAAGTACTGCTTTGGCTAAGGAGAAAGCCTCAAAAAAATTTTGTTGAGTGATTTGAAAGCAAATTACGTCCAATTTTGCGCAATACTGCTTTGCCCAAAGAGAAAGTGTAGTTCCGTTAACCCAGTGGAGCACAGTGGCTTTTAATAGATTTTTGCGTTACTTAACTCTAAATTAGAAACGATTTGACCGGTTTACCTCAAATTTGATATGTATGAAGCAACTTGAAAATGGAGTTGAGTCTGTTAACAGTCGGTCCTACGATTTTTCAAAAAAATTTTTTTCGAAGTAAATTACGTCAAAATTTGAAAAGTAGTTTGTACTGCTTTGAATTACAGAAAGTTTCAAAAATTACTAGAATAATCCTAGAAAAATCGTTTTAAAAAGATTGCTTTCATACATTTTTAAATTTACATGTGTAAACCGTGTGTAAGTTTTGTGTTAACTTTTTGCAGTAACATCAACTTCAATTAAACCTCCATTGAGAGGCGCAGCAACGCGCACCAGGTATTAGCTAGTATAGTATAAACACAATATAAATTCAATGAATTTAATTAAATTTTTTTTTCCAGATTTATACGAACTTTTTGTTGAATTTTATGACATTTTGAAATTTGATTTGATTTATTTTATTCCCCAAAAAAATATATATAAATACATAATATAATATGTACATAAGTGTATTTATTTACATAAGTCTAGTTATGTGCATAAATAAAATATGAAATCTAAAAATTCAATTTAAATATTTTCAAAATATTTTTTTTTATAATTCAATTATTATAGAAAAATTTAAATATAATTTTATTTGATATTTTTAATAGTGTTAGGTTATGTTTTATTCATAATGTCAAAAAATTGACACTTTTTTTTTTTGACAAAACATAAAAACAAAACAAAGAAGTTAGTTGTTGTTAACATGTGAATTTTCATCAGTATATATGAATTTTTGATACAAATAACACATATGTATTGTAATATGTAAGATTGTTTTTTTAAATATATTATTTTGTATATGTTAAAATGTAATTGTATAAAACATATAAACATGTCTAAGTACATTTTATTTCAAAAATATGAAAGTAAAATAGAATTTAAAAAAAATGTAATATTTAACTTAAGTTATATGGTTGATAATTTTAAAGTTCTGGTAAATACTGGGGGGATGCCACAGTGATTAGGGTATCAAATGTTCATTCGAGTCCCCATGGTTCAAATCCCAGTAAAAGTGAAAAAACTTTTATCTAGTGGGGCCTCGGTGGTGCATTTGGCTTATTAACCGGGGGGTCTGGATTCGATTCCCCGTCAGGTCATACAATATTTAATTAAAAAAATTATTGAACAATAATTTTTCTTTACGAATCCCCATGGTGACCAAATATAATAAAAATATACAAATATATAATATAAACAAAATAAATAATATAGTAGTTATAAATAAAAAGAAAGTATTTAATTTAAGAAGCCCAAATGCCAAATAGGCAAAGGACTATAAAAATATTAGGCAATATTTACTATTGTCGTGGTACTAATTATAAATAAATAAATAAAAATTTTATCTAGTTTTCGATTCAGCTTAGCTACATACAATTCGTCATTGGGTTCGAATTATACCTCCTCTATAAACAATCCTAGCATAACACCAGATTCAATCTAATATTTTTCCCTCAATCAATAACGTTCGATAATGAAATTAGGCAAAAATTCAAAAAGATTCGATTGAATGAACCAGTATAAATGAAAAAAAAACAAAATAAAAACCCTAAAGTTGGTCCGAGTGATGTGCAACTTTGCCAAGTTACTTGTCTTACTACTTTACCTGCCCAGTTTTAATTTTAACCTCGTAGTTTCATTAGATTGACAGTTATCGAATTGACAACTTTGTATGGCAGCTGCCCGAAAATAGGGCCGTAACATTTTGAAACTTCATATAAATGCTCGATTCATTATATAACTAACTGCGTGTAATTTTCATTCTCATAGTATAATTAGTTTTGAAGAAATTCATATTGGTGCAAAAAAATTGTGTGGCAGCTCCCCGAAGCTTGCTCCGATTTTAACCAAAAACAATAGAAAACCTAGAAATTGTTTAAAATAATTGTGTGAATTTCAAAACTCTAGCTCTTTTAGTTTTTGAGTTATCGTGCTGACACACGAACGGACGGGCAGACACACATAGCTAGATCGATTTACTTTTCGATTCTGATCCGATACGTATCCTTGACACTATATCTAGCTCGTCTAGATCAATGCGTTACAAACGGAGGAGCAATTTTAATATACCCGATCCATATATGTATGCACAGGTATCATAATTTTCAAATCACAAGTCTTTAAGTTGAAGAATTTTAAAAACTTGTATATGTATTTTTTTGCACTCCACTGTTTTGAATTTATAACAGTTTTAAATTATTTAACTAAAAACCAAAAATAACATTTTCACCATACTAACTAAAAAAAAAAATATTGTTTTAAGTGCATCCTTTATTAAAAGTTTGTTGTAAAAATTGTTAAAAATTTTTAAATTTTTTTGTTGTTTTTTTTATGTTTTTTATTTTCGTATAATTTAAGAACAACCGTAATTTGTTATTTTATTTTATTTTTTTACCATTTTTTGAAATTTTAATTTATTAGTTCTTTTGTTTCATAGGGAAAAAACTTAATTGTACTAAAGTTTGTGTTGCAGTATTCTCCAATGTTAAAGTTATAGCACATAACACTTTTTTTATTGTTATGTAAATAAAAACATTATTTGACAAAAAAAATATTACATTTATATATTTAAAAATTAAATGAAACGTGTAACACTAAATACAGTTATGGCCAAATAATTAAATACACTAAAGAAATGGTTTTTTATTAGTAATAATTTCATAATATAATGAAAAAATTATTTTTAATAAATAACACACAAATCAACCTTAAAAACAGGTAAGATTATAGTTGTCCTTGTCAACTTTAAGATACCCGTGCATACCCGCTGTGACGTATATAATAAAATAAACCATCAATTAATTCATTTAGTAAACAACAGTGTTAATAGTTTTCAAGAAATTCTTATTGATTCAAAAAAATTGTATTGCAACTCGCCGAAAATGAAGTCGTAACATTTTAAAGCTTCTTATAGATGCTTGCAAGAAGCGTGTGTAATTTTCATCCTCTCAATGTTATTAGTTTTGAAGAAATTTATATTAGTTAAAAAAAAGTTGCATGGCAGCCCCTAATCCTTGGTTTGATTTAAAATATAACAATAGGAAATCTAAAAATCTCTGCGGAATCGATTCAATTTTCGATGCTGATCCGATTCATACATTTAGCACCGTATCTAGCACGTCTCTATCGATGCGTTACAAACGAAAAAGTACTTATAATATACCCGTGGTCCGTTTTAGATAAACCAATAAGAGAATTCTTTAAATGGATTTTACGAAATGGACTATCTGTAGAATATGAAGCATTTTTGGTGGTGTCAAATCCTTTTTAAAACGAGCAATAAGACATTGAAGCTTCCGTTCGTTTACTACAGCTTGATTCAAAACCGTTAACCATAAATACCAATACCATTTCTTAAATCGTATATTAGATAATTCTGTAGAGTAATGTCTTGCAGCTCCATACAGGAGTTAGTAATTTATATGAGTGTGTCAAAAGTCTATATGTGAAGTTCTGAGTCAGAAGAGATTTTCGAGTTGGTTGCAAAAACATGGTTTTGATTGTTTGCTTAGCGGGGGTTTAGGAAATTCTTTGCAAGTCCTTTATTATTGAAAATATATCAATATAAGAAAAGATCTAGGAGAAATTAGATTTTATTATTTTATGTAGGGAAAATTCATAATACGCTTTTACTAGAATATTTATATACAGTCAGTTTCATAATTATTTTGACAAGTTAACAAAGCTCAAAAATCTGAGGAGAATTTAAACTTATTGATAAATAATTTTGTATTTAATGAAGAACCTAATATTTTGTATTGTACAGAAATACAATCATGTCTGCAGATTACACGGCTTGAGAACTGAGTTTGGTGTCCACTTTGATAGTAGTTTAACCTTATTCAAAGCCATCTTTTTTTTAATACCTTTTTAAAAATTACCCCTTTTCAACTGAATTACTTGAAGATCTGCAAAGGAAGCCCATATTACAAGTTTTATATAAAATTGAAAATATTTTAAATTAAATTTAAATTAAATTAAAAAAAAAGTAAATTAGTATTAATTAAATTTAAAACTATGCTTCACAAAGTATAAACAAAAAATATAATTTTCAATTTTAAAAAAATAAATTTTATTATGATTTCGTTGTCCAAAAAATTATGCATACAATTCGTATTTAAATTAAAAATTTTGGTTTTTTTTTTGAAAATTAAAAATTACCAACTACCAAACAATTTGTTTTTTTTTTTTTATTTTCTTCTACCAGTGGATAACTAAATTACAATTGAATTTAAATTTAATTTACATCTTCAGTTCTGGTATTTTGTAATAAAGTACGCACAAATAAGAAGACAAATAAAAAAAACAAAGTTTTTTTTTATTAAAAAACTTTTTTTAATTTTCCAAAATAAAAAATACAATTTATCACTTAATCAAATCTTTTGTTTATCCATTTTCATCATTTCATCAATGGAAAACAAAGAAAAACCAAATTTTCTTACTAAAATTATTTTATTGTATTCCTATCAAAAGAAAATTCTTATTTTTTTAAAAGTCCATTTTATTAGCAAACAAACGTACACCAAATACAAAAAACATGAATTAATTCAAAAAAAACAAATTAAATCTAAAACTTCATTATAAAGAAATAACAAAAACAAAAAACATACCAACGACCTTTATCAAAAACCATCACTAACAACAATTAAGATTATACAGAATTTTTATTTTTCAAAAACTTAGAATTTAAATTTTATAAATAGGAGCCTCTAATGCAGAGGCAGAACATACAACACGAAAATCTGAAACTGAATTAAAATTTTCTCCTGTTTATATTCAAAAATCAGAGGCCTTCATCTACACCATACGTCTTTAAACTTCAAACATTACACAACCTTCAAAAAAATTTCATCTTATTTCATTTTTTTTTTTTTATGATTTATTATGGAAGATGAAGGCATAGGACTGATTTAAATTCACACCTTAATGATTCTTTTGATAACCTTACATAATATATATACATAATATATATATACACATTCTGTAAATTCGCAATTGCTGTCACACTCATGGCAAAATCGCATTTGTTTGACAAAAGAAATAAAAAACAAATTTTTTTGGAAAAAATTGGAAAATTTACATGAAAATTAAAACCGCAACAAAAGAAAATAATAACAAGTGATGAAAAAACCAAGGTTTTTCAAAAAAGCACATTTTCAAAATTATATGGTGTTTCATACTGAGAATTTTATAATAATATTATAATTTAGTTATTTCATCAATTTATAAATTATGAATAATAGTGAAATCAATATTTAGAATATAATCCCAATGCACTCAAGAAAGTCTGTTAATGAGTATCGAAATAAAATGTTGGAGCTTCAATGTTATCGTTTAATTTTAGAAACGTACAAATTAGTTTTAGAAATGTTTCCTAATTAAGTGCACATGTTATATACATACCACTGCATAGAGACTTATTAGTAGATAAATTTTGTGTCCAAGATCTGGGGGCTTAAATGATTTTTTGACACAGATTTGAAACTGCAGAAAAACTGAGTAGATACTCGTTTTGAGGAGGATTTCTTAAGCTGTCGAATAAATTTTTTCGTAATTAGCCTAAAAAGAGAGTAAACTTTTGAATATTAAAAAGAACTTTTGAAATTTCATTTAAACCTACATATATTGGGAACTTGAATAGGACAAGTTTAGCTCTCATACAAATAATTAATCTACTCGTAAGTATCTATTCAATGTTATATAGCAGTGCACTTAATTAGGAAACACCCTGTACACACTGCTGCCTAAGTTACTGATTTATAAAAATAAGAAAATTTCAATTTTTAAGCCCTAATAGCACTTGAGAAATTTTTACTAAGCGAAGTTATAGTAATTCTTAAGAACCTAACCCTACTTCCCCCACCCAAAATGTTCAGGTTCTAGGAATTAAATTGTGAAAATTTCGAATTTTTCTTAGAATTTTATTATCCAAGAGATCTTCAATTTAATTAATTTAAGTTAAAATGTAATGTTGAAGCTTTAAATTTTATATAATACTAAAAAAAACTTTGCTTACAGCTGCTTAAAAATTGCATAATTTTAATTTTCGACCCTAACAAAAGGACACCTGAAAACTTTTAAACGATTTCTAGCTTGAACCGTTCAGAAAATTTTTTTATACGAGTCAAAAATTTTACAAAACGGTGAAATATATCGGTAAATTTAGTACCGTATGGTAACCCTGTATGTTTGCATTAAAAAAATTTATAAAGTTTATAAACGCAGCTGCTTTTTACCGTGTTCAGTTTTAAACACTTTAAATGTAGGGCTTTTTCAAACAGTGTAAAAGTTTTGTAAGCATTACGACAAACGTACGGACGGACTAAGTGGAACTATATCGGCACATTTTTTTCAAATTTTTTTAAAAATGTTCTAAAAAACTACAAAAACAAAACTGAATTATTTTTTTGTTATTAAAGAAATGTAAAATAGAGTCCAGAAAAAAAATTCTTCAATTAAAACTTTAACTTTGATTTGAATATTTAAGTTTTTATTTGTTTTCTCTTTTGATATTTTCTTTTTATTTTTCTTTTATTAATAACAAATACAGACATTTTTTTTACTTATTTTAATTACTTAGTTATGTTTTCTTTTAAAGATTTTTTTTTCTCAAAATAATTATTTTTTCTAAAAATAAATATTTTTGTATTTATAGTTTATATTGGGCCCACACATCAATTAGTTTTGGCACTTTAAAAATGACAATTTAAAAATTTATATTAAATTTAGAAATTATGTTTACATGTACAAATTACTTTAGAAATTACGTAGCTATATGATTTGAAATAATTCGAAGTTTACACTTTAAATTACAATTAGTACCCTATCCCATCTCATCTATCCAATCCCAAACAGTAAGACGAAGTTTTGCAGTGTTTTTTAGCAAGTGAATTAATAGTTTTAAAAGTCCTATGCTAATGTCCAAACTCTGGAACTCATTACGGGGAGAGTATTTAAAGATGGGCACTAAAAGGATGTGAACACTCATCACTGAAATGAAGACTCTTGAACATGAACCATAAAGCATAAGGCTTCCATTTATAATCCCTATCTAACACGTTTTCCTACTACTCATTTCACATTTCCCATGTAAGGTATCATTAGTTAAGTTCATTAGCGCGTTTCTAGCTATTATTTGGACGACCATATTTTTTGTTTTCTTACGGATTCCAATCTAAGGACATACGACAGATGTGGTTATAAATTTTTGTCAGTGAATAACCTATATAGCTTTCTTTTCTCTTTCTTTATTGCCACAACATGGGTTTTTCTCCTGTAACTCTCTATGGATCTTCATTGCCAGAATATTCTGATTATGATGTGTAGACATTTGTTAATGGATACCAACAGTTTCTGGCTGATAATTTTTATAATAAAAGAAACGTGTTTCGCTACCATACATAACCATGAGAAATCTGGATGTTTTTCCATACTGGATACAATCGTTCGAAAGCTGCTCTGACTTTGTTGAGCCGGAGTATTTGAACTGGTTTACGTATTCCACTGGTAGAATTTTCATTATTATGTTGATATTTCCTCAAAATGTTGACGTTAGTTGCTGATGCTACGGATTTTAATCATTTTGGTTTTATCGATGTTAATTTGAAGCCTGCATCAAGCGCCACTTATTTCAATTGTTCTAGTTTGACTGCATATTACTGACCCTATGTGCTAGAAGTACTTTATCGTCAACAGATTCTAAATCTTCTAGGCGGCGAGTGAAGCTCCAAGTAATAGTTCTTTTTTGTTAACCTTAACCTATCGTAATTCGCGATAAAGATCTAGTAAGTCACTAGAATGCTAATGGTTAACATAAAATGTTCTTATAAATAAGTAATATTAACATTTAAAAAATTTATATATTGCTTTGTATAAACTTTTATGTTAATTTAAAAAAAATATTTATTTTAAGATAAGTCTACAATTTTCCAAAAGTTTTTTACACCTTTTTATTGTTTTAAAAAGTTGTGACCTACATCAATTCATTCGTAAATTTATAACATTTAAGCATGCAAAAACTTAAAAACATACTGTTACTTAGAGCTTAAAAATTAAATATAAAACTTTTTCAATAAAAACCAACCATAGACTTCAAAACTTAAGTTAAATTGTATTGTACTTAAAGTTAACACTAAACATGCCAGTAAATTCCTTAAATAAATCGATTAACAAGTAAATCCAGATTTTATAGTACCTACTTTGTTCACCAACTTTATTCTGGCAGTTAATATTAAAAATAAACTGGGAAATTTATTTTTGGAACAAAGTTTTAACTCTTGAGCATAACGAAAAATAAAAAAAACAAACGAAATAAAACAATGGAATTAAATACCTAAAACTAAACGTGAATAAAATTTTTAATTTCTTTTACTCTAGAGAATTATACATTTTTTTGTGAAATATCCATATTCAAAGATTAATCCATCGAAAATCATCACGTTTTTATTTTGTTTTCAGTTTTAAATTGATAGTGATGAAATCAAATGGGTTCGAGGTAATTCAGATTTAAATACTTTTGAACTCATAATATATTCAAATTTAATAGTGAATTTTTAAGAAATAAAATATTTTATATAATAAAACGCTAGGTACTGCCGCTCGCGTTCCCAAATGATCAAAAATAACACTTAGCAAACAATATACAAACAAATCCAGGGCAATATTCTTTTATTCGCATACTATAACAGCTCATCGAGCCAGACAATTAATCTACACAAAAAAATAGGGTTTCTTACTCGAAAGCGTTTACTTCAGTGAGAGAATCGCCAATCCTGTCTTTCTTCTTCTATGCATTTTAAAAATGGGGTAGCAAAGCATAGGATGTATGAGAACGTCACTTCTACTAATCAACAATCCCTGCATATATTCGTGGGCCCAAAAAAATAATTTTGTATAATACTACTCACATAAAGGGTCGTGCTGGTACTGGCTACAATTTCTAAGATCCATCATTTCAAAATCTAAGGTTGAAATCTAAGATTTTATTTTAAATTAAATGTTATAGAGTAACAAATCGTTTACAATATAATTAGTTTTTCCTATATGTATATATGAATATGTATTTCTTGACGACAAATTTAATTGAACATCAATTTCGAATTCAATCCTACACCAAATAGTATTCAAACAACCACTAATAATACATCAGGATCAAAAACACTAATAGTACATCACAATTGTCTGTGTTTCATTTGAAAATCAATTACCCGAATATCAAATATAATGAAACTTTTTGATTCAGAAATGAAAGTCTCCTAACCTAAAACCTACTGACATATATAAGTACATATTTCCGAAATATTCTATGCAAATGAAATATAGTCAAATAAAATACAGACAAATGAAGTATGGGCGTAATACAGACACATCATTCTTTTAAACAAACGTAATATATACTATTACCTTACAATGACAAAAAAATATTACAGAGCTAATAAGATAGATAAATTGAGCCCCTAATTGAGTGCCTACCTCCTAAGCTAAGATAGATCCTCTCTGCTGCTAAAGATTTCAAGATTTTAACATTAGCCGTCTGAATAACTATAAGGGTCAGTATCAAAAGCTCGAATATCAAAAATCGAAAAAAAATATCAAAGTCTGTTAGTTAGGCGAAATCTGTTAGTAAACTGTTAGTTAGGCGAAATGAAATCATTGTCACTCTGAAATAATAACATACTGTACTACAAATGAAATCGACAAAGTTTTCTTTTCATTTCTTTTATTTACTTCCCCTTTTCTTAATTTCATCCTATTAAAAGTTATTACGCAAAAAAATTAATTGCAATACCATTATTTACTCCTTCCTTATCTTCCTTATCTCATTCAAATTTTGATTCGAATGAAACATGGAAAATTCTAATTATAAAGATATTTTACTAAAATTTAACAAAATAATATTTAAATACTCTCGAAAAAATTTACAATAATTACCATATAATCACCACTGAAATTATTATTATCAAAATGGAAAATAGTCTCATAACATTAGTATAGAAAATTTTATTCTAAATGCTAAAAAAATTTAAATTTTTGCGCCAAACCTTCTTTTTATACCCGTATGACTATAGATTAAAAGGGTATACTAAATGTTCTATTACGTTTGAGATGCAGACAAGGAGTGGGGATAGATATAGACTCTAAGGTATGGATCGGATCAGAACCGAAAATTAAATCGATCTAGCTATATATGACCGTTCGTCTGCCTATCTGTACTATAATTTTAATAAAGAAGCTAGGAATATGAAATTCCTATAGCCGTCACGGCTATTCAATCCAGCCAGTTTGCTCTATGGTTTTGAGTAGCTCCCATACATCTTCTTTTTTTAGAAAAGATTAGTCTATACTTAACAAAGCAGGGTGTGTGTGTAGAGGTAGCGCGCTGGGTTCAACCAGTTGCCATACAACTTTTTTTTTAAAAAAGCATTACTCTATACCTAATAAAGCTGAATCTCTAAAACTTTGTAAATAGTTGGTAACTTCACTGACAAACGCCTGAATAAAATATAGTCGGTGTGGTGGAAGAGCTTTGAGAATTGACTTTCAACTTATGAACTGAAAGTCTAATAAGTTATGTATTTTAAATTTTGCAAAAGTAATTAGCACTATATCATCCAATGTCTATTTTCCGATAATACGAGTATCCCAGAGTTGACACAGTCTACTCTACTACATTCTTCCTTCGTTTTTATTATCACATTAAAAATTTTACTGTAGGACTTGTGATAATTCTCAGTGGAATTGTATAACATTAAGAAAATTATTCCTTATTCTTTAATTTGGTGCAAATTGGAAACACTTTATTAATATTCTTGATGAAATGAATTCACTAGAATTTTAATATTTAAACATTTGCAGAACAATAAGAATATCCACATTAAAAAAAAAAATAAATGGATGTATTTAAAGGATTTAGAGAACTTCAATGGAAGTTAAAATGGGTTTAACAAAATATTTTTGGAAAGTTTTTATAATTTGATTTTTTTTAAACTGTACCAGATTTACTTAAAGTAATCTATTTGGAATTTAGTGGGAAATTTTTGAATTGAAATAGAAATTCTATTGGCTGATGAATTAGTTTTATTATATACAGTATGTATAAGTTATATATTTTGAGATTTATTCAAGATCAGCTGACAGTAACATTACAACATTTATTTCATCTATCTGCAATATTGTTCTTAAATAAATTGAATTAATAAATTAATTAATATTTTTAGTTGGAAGTTGTTACAGTATGGCAAATTAAATCTTCAATAATAAATTTGTTATAAAATGAATATCACTCTTTGTCATAGTTATTATTTTCTTATAATCATGGCTTGTTGAATAAATAACTGTATAATTAGTGGGTATTTAATGCAAAGTTAGCTTTTATATAAGTTAAAAAGTAAATATGACATTTATTTAACCCATTGTCCGCCATTGTTATAATTTTCTTTTAATAATCTTTTCTTTCATGGCTTGTTAAAAAATTACTGAATAATTGGTGGACATTTAATGGAAAGTTTGTATACCTTTCTATAAAGAATTTAGGAAATAAAAATTTGACATACTCAGATTTAAGAGTGCTAATTTCATGTCCTTATTTTAACAAGTCTTAAGTCAGTTTTTAATTTCAAATATCAATACCATATTTAATTTGTGATTAGTGGATTTTAGGGACATAAAATTTGAACTGTGACTTTACAATTTGTACATAAACATGCAAATGAATTTTTCACAAATTTTTAGAGTAGGTCCGGCAACAAAAGATAGATTTTTATATAGATTTATAGTTTATACATTGTACTTTAAGAAGAGCTTCATAATACAATTCGAAATACTCAGGACACCATTGCTTAAAACTTTCAAAAATTATACAATTTATAATTGATAGTATTTATTTATATGCAATGTGATAAGTGAGTGAATCTGCCTTTCCTTTTCAAGTGTGGCAATTAATTTATTTTATACTATGATATAAACTATTACGATATCAATTATAAATTATATAGTTTTATTAGATATGATCTGACCAGGATTTGATCCCAAGACTTTTCGATTGAAAAGCCGCCACTTTCATCACAGCGCTTTTGGTCAAATGTGTACACTGTACAGTAGTACTGTTACACTAAATACTTTGTACTGAAAGTGCTACTTTATTTAACTCCAAATTGTTGGTATTCTCTGTAATACTTCATTTTTTCAACATTTCTACAAGAAAGTGGTTTAAATTTATTCAAATTAAAAGAAACTCATGTTTAGTTGTAATGTAATCAAATTAATTTCCATATTACTCATTCTTAAAAAATCAATTGTCATTTAATACTCAATAATGTTGCCATATAGTGTTACAATTTTTACACATATATTAAATATAGTTTTTTTTTACAAATCCCCATAGTGACAAAATATATAAAGTAATGCTTAAAATAAAGGGCATCGGTTGGTTAGTGAGTGAGAATTTGTCTTGGTGGTGAGAGAGGCGGTACGGGTTTGATTCTCGTATGTCATGAAATATTTAATGGAAAAAAAAAGATTGAAAAATAATTTTTCTATACAAATCCCCTTGGTTACCAAATATAAAAAATATACAAATATATAACATAAACAAAATAAATAATATTGCTTGTAAAATTGATAGAAAGTATTGAAAGTTAAATGCACAACGGGCCGCAAGCACATGCTATCCCCCATAACAAACAACGACAACAATAAATAAATAATAATTACACTTTAAATAATTACACTTTAAAATAATAATCTGTCACGCCTTAAAAGGAAGGCATGCTTCACTCCCTTACCACATTGAGTGAGGTAAGTAAGGGACCGTTTATAAATAAATAAATAAAACCCAATAAGACCAGATTTCAACTACAATAAAGTAATCATTACAACAAAAGATTTATTAAAAATAAATTTCAATTTGGCCTTACTTCATCTCTTACATCTCTCATAATAAAAATTTTTAAATAACATTTCATGAAAATATAACTTTTATAATCAAATATTTGTCAAAATGTTATAAATTTTAAATATCCAAAAAAAAAAATCCAAATAAAATTTGCCAAAATAACAAAAAACACTTATTATTTCTTTTTTTGGTCCAGTAGACATAAAATAAAAAATTTAAATTTAAATTTACAATTCGACACTACAATTATTTTTAGTATTTGAAAATTTTTTTTATATTATTTTCTTATGATATTGAAGTGGTCTTCAATTACTAATAAATTTTGAATACTCCCGAAATGACTATAAATATTATTGCAATTATACTTTATTATTCATTCTTTTCCATTCTTACGTTTATTTTTTTTTTCAAATACTTTTAAAACCAAAGAAAAATGGTTTTTTTTATTAATTTTTTAGTAGATATTTTTAATACTTTTGCAAAAATTTCCCATGATATAAGGTCACGTGGTTAAATTCGTTTTAAAGCATTTTAAAATTGTGATAACCTTTTAAATAAGCCTCCTTTTTTTCTTTTAAGAGAGATTGAAACTCTCAAAAGGTAACTGGGAAATATTAACCCATTGGTAGTCGGAGGCTCTATAACAATCACCTTCTATTGTATTATAATTGTAGAATAAATATTCGAACCGACTGCACCACACACACAATAAAGGCTAGTCCTATAAAGAGTATTCTGTTTAGACTAGGCTTCTTTAATCGTTATATTCACTAAGTCGTTGATTACTCGACTGTAGCTATTGTATAAGATTATGAATACACAAATGATAACTATGTGCGCCATCTATTATCTTACGCAAAAGTTATTTATATATTTTTATTATAATTTTTGAGTAAGTTTAACAACCGGCGGCAAAAGAGAATCTAAGGTTGGTGGAGTTGCATTTGAATTAGATAATATAATATTTTCAGAATAAGTCAGGAAGGACAAGCTTGTGATTCGGAATGTAAAGATGAAGAAGAATAAGCAATAGATTTAGTAAAATTATTAGAAGGGATTATAGTTGTAGTTGAGTTGGCAGATTTAATTTGCGGCATAATAGTTTTACCTGCGGAACAATATTTTGATATTTAACAAACTTTTCCGAATCTGACTTTTTAATTTTAGAAAATTTATTCCTTAGAAAAGAATCACTAGTATGTTTATTTTTAGCAATTTTTGGCAAATCGTTAGAATTACAGGAATGACCTTATTAGAATTTTTACTTTTATTTATATTTTTGGATAAATTAGGAAGAACAACCGAATTACTAGAATTAACCTTATTAGAAATGTTTTTGTATTAATATTTGAAGTAGAAATAATATTAAAATCAGTTGCAATATTATTATTAGATTCATTGGTATTATCAGCATTTGAAATATTTTGGTTAGAAGAATTTAGCGGAGAAGCAAGAATATATAAATCAAGTAAATTTTTTAAAGAAGAATTAGTATTTAAAGAAGGTTTATCTTTAAATTGAAAATTTTTTATAGAATAATCTGTACTTGGGTCCTGTAGACCTTTTTTTATATTTGTATTAGGTTTTTCTTTGACCTGAGGCTTGCTTAATTCAATAAACAGCACCAATTTTATTCCATATGTAAATGTTACTAGGATGTTATAAAATTCTCATTGAGTAGACAGAACCAGAAATTAAAAAGAAACGATATTTCTTTTTGTTCATCTTAACCGGCTTAGGTGTAAAAATAGTACAAGCTAGTGAGCCAGCGTTGAATTCCGCTATTATAAATTGGGCTAATTGCACTTCATCAAAAGAGCATCTTACGAAGGTAGATGAATAATTACTATCACTAATAATTGCCGATTTGAAAGATGGGGATTTTAATAAAGTTGAGTTATAAGTTGGTTCTAAAATGAGGGGAAGCACATGTCCCTACATTTGGAGGTGCAATTTAAAATAAACTCCGATTTCAACCTAAATTCCGTGTCGAAAGGAAATATAATCAGAGGTTATTTTCTAGGGATTTATTTCAAAGCATCATAATTTTTGTATATTATATCAAAACCGTTAAATATACTACCAGAAAAAAAAAAAAAAAATACACACACACACACACACAAAATCAAAATAAAACCAAAACAATTCTGAAAAATTAAACAAAAAAATACAAAACCAATTTTCAATGAAAATAAATTATACATGATATTACCTTGACATAACAATACAATCTTCCATATAAATAAATTGAATTTAAAAAAAATATAAATATATATAATATTATATTGTATTTGTATATTAAAAAATATAAACTGAAGTTTTAATGTCCTTTTATTAATTTTTAATATTGGCACTAAAAAATTCTGAGAATTTAAAAATAAAAAAAATAAAAAGGAAAAAAACCTCAAAATGAAAAAGAAAAATTAAAGAAAAATGTTAAAATGAATTAATTTCTTTCAATTTCATTCATTATATATATATATATATATATATGTATATTTTTACAGTTATTTCTTTTGTTTTTTTTCTTTTTCTTTTTTGCATCAGAAAGTTAAAAAAATCGCCTGAATACCTTTTCTGAATATGCACAAGGACGAATTAAAATTTGATCAATCTTACTATAAGATATCTGATAATTTTTATATAATATTTCAATATTCTACTAGGAAGTAGTTTCTATTGGTTCATTTTTAAGTTCAATTTTGGAACTCCAGGGAAGAATATGTACAAAAGGAAATGGTTTTATGCTGGTAGAAGTATATTCCAAGATATTTCCATATATCCGAGACCAATAAATATATAACTTTTACATTTTATATTAGGTTGTTCTTCCATGTTTTCTTTGTAAATGGAGTGGATGTTCGGGTACAATCTACACACCTCCTAAGATCCTACAAGCATATCTCCGAAATTAGTAAAGATAGAAACCTGAAATTTGGTACAAATTTGCTACAAGAGTGGTCTGTGCTGCTTCCTTTACGTTTCTGTAATTAGAAAATAATTGAAGTAGTGGTTCGGGAAGCTGCTACACGCTTCCTTAGACTTAATCAGTATATGTTGGAAATTAATAAAGTTAGAAAATTGAAAATTTAAAATAGGTAGTTCTGCCCGATTTCCTTAATGATCCTAAAAGCTCAAATGAATGGAAGTTAAGATTCGTGTATCTGTCGGATTAATTTTTCATTTATCCAATTTATCGGAACTATCCACATCTGTATTTCATTTCTTTTCGTGTGAGTGACGCACAGTTGATACACTCTACGGTTAATTTACTCTTTTTCTTCTTTTAATTGATATTTTACTTTAAATTTTTTAAATTAGGAGTTGGCTAGAGGTATTGGGATTTATGAATCCAGTATTGTTGCAGGACGAATTACTCCTAAATATAAAATAAAATACAAATCCTTTACAAATACAGATTATGGATTACTGATCACATTATTTTGAAAATATCCGTCCAATTTATATAAAACCCGCGTCTAAACGAATAACATACTCTTGTTCATCTGCAAAATTTCTTCTGAGAATATTAATAAAATTAACCACTAAGTATTTCATTTTAAATTTAATTTTCTTGTCATTATTTTCACATTTTTTACACTTCAGTTATTTCGTATGCAATCGCACATGCATGTAATTTTTGTCTTTTAAAAATTAAAAATCCGATTTATAAAATTTTTTAAAAAATGGAATAATTTTTGGAATATTAAAATAATGAAACGTATGACTTAACACAGAGTTAATAACATTTTTTTTGAAGAAAAACAAAAATACAAAATTAAAAATGCATTAAAATTATTAAAAGAATGAATTGTGCATTGTGCATTTTTTGTTAAATAAAAGTTTCAATTATTATAATAGCACTTATTTATCATGGAATAATTATAAAATAATTAAACTGAAGAACATAGACTACTTATAAACTACTTTGAGAGTGGGATTAAGCACTGAATCAAGTTATGAAAACATTTTCCTTCAAATGTAATCTTCAAAGCTGATAATGTCTATGTATACGATAGTGATAAGTTAAAGAGATTAACATCTTTAACTTTCTTTTATAGATATCTTGTAGGTATTGACACTTGTTCTATTGAATTAAAATCAATAATGCCTCCCTTTAAACAATTCCGATGCAACACCACGGAGGTTTCAAGTGCTCACTTCTACACAGTGAAAATCTCAAGGTGGCTCAAAACTGGTTATGGAAACTCATTTATTGTGAGAACTGCTAGAATATGGAACATGCTTCCATCCAATGTGTTCCCCATTATACAATTTGCAACGTTTTAAAAAGAACTTAAATAAGTTTGTTTCAAACCTACCACCCAACTCTCCTCTTCAATCCCATTTTCCTTCTAACTTCTAGCCCCATAGCCCAGCCTACATATCTATTTTTTTAGCTATGTATAAAGGTATTCGTTCCTAAAGTATGACTAGTGTGTAAAAAAAAAAAAACAAAAAATCTTTCTTTGTAATTTTCCGAGTACCCCATAATCCAAAAGTTGTAGTAAATATCCTGAATCTAATTCCCAAATCCTTAAAAATTCCTATCTTCAAAACCAAACGGTGCATTTGTATCACAGTTCCCTCCCTAAAGTTTAGTTTTGGTTTGTTAAAGTCGTTTAATACCCAAAGAGTGAATTTCGTCGCTTTGCGCTTCATTATCAAAAAAAAAAAACAAAAATGGGCTTATGTAATTGTTATAAAAAATTTTCATCGTTCGCTCTTTAGACTTTTATTGCAACTTGTTTATTTCGTTGTTCTTGCACTTATTCAAATGGCAAGACCATCAAGTTATTATTATAGACCATCCAGCTGTTAAATACTAACGGTTAAACACCAAGTATTCTGACATCCTTATGTAAATTGTCCTGTTCGGTATAGTTCTCTTGATTATTTGACTTCTTGTTGTTTTGCCCAAATATGGGGTCTTTTTTGCTTAAAAATATCTCAATAAATCGAATTTTTTATGTAACTAAGTCAATGTTTTGCAAATGATTTTCTTGTGAGCACATCACTTGGCCTCTGAGTAAATCTATTCGGTGACTAATTTCAATTCCGGTGAACCGATTTTACTTTAAATTTTGTCCCTTAAAAATATTGTTTAAACCTCTCAACTTATCTTACAAATACTATACCAAAATCCTTCAATTAATTTTAATATCTCTCACACCAACATCCTCCTAAAACCTTTCAAAAACTATAATTGAATAACTCCATTAAAACTCGAAAAAATTAATAAATTCCACAGAAATTCTTGAACTATCTTTAATATTAATATTAATTTATTCAATTTAATTAAGTTTTTCTTGTAAGTGAAAGTTTCTTAGATAATTGACCACAACATAATAGAAAGACTTAATTCTCAAACTTAAATTTTTTTTAATTATCTTTTCTTCTAATTTTCTTTTGAAATACTTTCACAAAATTTTCTTTCTTTTTTTATTTAATTTAATATTTATTTTTGTATTTTTTTTTATTTTTTTTTTTACAGACCAGATGTTTGGTATTTAACAATAACACAAGCATTGACCTGGATAACTGATCCAAAAGAGACACGTAATGTACAAACTATAGAAGCATGGGATTGTAAAAAAAGACAACCATCAGCACCAAAACCATGTAATATATCAAATAAATGTGCTTTAGCATTTAAAATTCCCGAATCAAATGTATCAGATACAAGGTATATGGAAACATGTCGTGAATGTCCAAATGTATATCCATGGTTAGGTGATGCTGAAGGTACTGGAATATCCGGTCGCGACAATTACATTTACACATCAAATTCTAATAGTCAACAGGATTCTGATTCAAGGAAATGAAAAAATTATTTATAAAATTATTTCTTTTGTTTTTTTTTTTCACTCTCTCTCGTCTGTCTCTCTCACTCTTAGAATTTTAATTTTTGAATTTTCTTTTTATTTTAATTTTGTTTTTTCTTTTTTTATTTCTGTTTAATAAATTTTTTCCTTTTCTTACAATTGTATCTATATATATATATATTTGTTTGTTTATATGTGTATATTTGTATGTCTTTTTTTTAAATTTTTTTTTTATTTAATTTTTTTACTTTTTTTATTTACTTATCTGATTTGTATTGTCGTCTCTCTTTATATATATATATATATATATGTATCTATTGTTGTTGTTTAAAGCATCTAAATTTTTTTTGCTAAACGAAGTACTTCTAAAAAAAATTAACGGTATTTTAAAATTTGGTGACTGTTGGAAAACAACATCAAAATAATTTTAGAAATTAAATAACAAAATTACAAGCGCTAATATATATATATATATATATATATATATACATGTATAGCAAAACGATATTTATTTTAAGTTTTAAATTAATAATATTTAAATAATTAAATGTGAATTTTAATAAAATTTTATTAAAGATATTTTAAAAATATTTTAATTCAACAATTTGAGTCAATTGATTAGATTGCAAAATCAGTCATCAGTGTTCATTTTACCTTACAACACATTCTTTTTTTCAAAATTTTTTACATAATTATTTAGTTAATTTTATACTAAATTTTTACTCCTTGTAGTTATATGTATTCCAATGTTGGAAGATACTTCATTAGGGTGCTTCTATGTTGGAGCTGCGATAAGTGATAAAGGCGTCGTTAAGAGCAGAGCGTAGAAAACTATATACATGAGACAAAAAGAGGTGATTATATTGGAGCATCGCTTTGATCATCGATAAACAATATACAATTTTCTAAACTATGCTCTTATCGACGCTCTTATCACTTATCCCAGTGCCAACATAAACGCACCCTTAGATTTTAAAAAAATATACAAAAATGAACAAAATTCACCAATTACAATTTGAAGTAAGTAAATGCTTTGTTTTTTAAATAGTGGCACCATTCATTCAGAATTTAATTTAAAACGCACTTTTAGGAATAAACCACTTGAACTGCCTGAACGGAAAAATAGCAGAGAAAATTTGCCCCATTTTTTAATTCAATATAATTAACCAAGTCATATGTTGAAGAATAAATCTTTAAACTTTGAGTTCTTCTATAAATTTTTGTACAGCACTTAAGTTAAAATGTATTTGGCCATCTTGGGTGCTTTATTCTTTGTTTTGTATTTTAATTTAATATTTTTGGTAATTAATTTTGTTAAATTTCTTTATTAAGAAAATGCCCTTTATCAAGAGTACGAATATTAGCTGTCACTGAAGCTGTAATATGTTAGCATTACATAAAAGTAGCTTATACGTATACTCTAAGTAAAGCTGTCAATTACGCTCTAGTTATCGATGATCTAAAATTTAACGTATTCCAAAATCTTCACATAAAAGCTCTTCTAAAAGATATGTTCTTAATAATGCTTTCATCCGACATCTTAACACATATCAAAGTTACAACAAAATCACATCCCTATAAAGACCAAAAAAGTTTCATTTAACAATTGCCAGCCATGATCAAAATTTTTGAAAAGCCATGAATTGCTGAATGAATGGCCGAATGAATTACAAATGTATAATAATGCTTAAGTAGTTTATCAATTAAATCAACTATTATCAATAAAATTCATCTTATCCAACAAGATAATCTTAACATTTTTGGGGTAATTTTTGTATGCCACCATCACCACATGAATGATAGGTGGCAAAAGCGACACTACAAACATGCATACATACATACATACACTTATTTTTATAAATGTCGCATTTTACCTTAATTTTTTTATTAGAGACAATATATTAAATGTACATTTTTTTTTACCATCATATTTTTTAGTCCTTTTTTTTTGTCTTTGTCATTTTCTTCACTTATTTTTTGTCTCTTTTTAAAAGTGCGTAAAAAAAATTTATGTTCAGAAGTAGTAAAAAAAAAAACAAAACGTTAAATAAAAAAAACAAATTTATTACAAAAAAAAAAAAAATAAATGCAAAATTATAAAACATACAATGTGCGTTTTTTTTATAGATATACTGTTATTTAGTCAAAGAAAGTTGGGAAAAATCTCTTAAAGATTACAACAACAAAAAATCGCTAAAAATAAAAAAAAAATTTTTAGGTTATGTTAAATTCATACTTTTAATATACATATATATCAACAAATTTATATGAATTTTTTTCTTAAATTCTTTTAAAAATATCAAAAAATAAAAATGTTTTAATAAAAATAATAAAAAAAAATTGTATAAAATATATTTTTTATTTTATTTAATATTAAATGCATGAATGAAAGATGTTAATTTAAAGATACGCAAAATGATTTCATATTTTTTTAAGAGGTACAACTTTCTTTTCTTGAGTATTTTCAATATGTCATTCTTGTCTTTTGTACACTAACATTTATACTTTATTACCTATACTCTTATTTATATTTACTGTCATTTTTTTTTTCTGTATTTTTTTTTAAATTCTTTTAAATTTTTTTTTTTTTTATTTCATTTTTAGTTTTATTTTTTTGTTCGTTTAAGCCGCATTTATAAATTAAAATACAAAAAAAAAAAATAAATAAAAAAAAAACAATAATAATTTTTAGGAGTCAAAATAATTTTATTGTAAAAGTTTCTAAATAAAACAAAAAAAAAAATGCATTATGATGTAAATGAAATAAAGTATAATAATAATAATAAAAAAAATAATATAAAATTTAAAAAAAATTAGTAAAAAAAAAAATTATAAAAATAAAAAAAATATATTTTAAATTTTGTTTAAATAAATAAATGAATATTTAAAATTAAATTGTTTTTTAATGTTTTATTCAATTAATCTTTTAAATTAAATAATTTAATTAATGATAATTACTGTATATTGTTAATTTTGGAGATACTTCCACATAGGTGAATAAAGGTTTTAAGCAGATGTTATGAAAAATAGATACCTTATAGCGGTTTCGATTATATAGGGTATCCAGTGTTTAGTGGTTCGTAAGGCAGGAAAGGACATAAAAGAGTTCAAAAAATTGTATCAAATTTGTGTATATTGCTTTCTACTCGAATGAAAAATCATAGACCCCTAATTTACTATTCAAACACAAAAGTAAATTGCTGAAACTAGAACCATTTCTCTTTTCATTAACCCTTATCCAGCAATTTACTTTTAAATTATTATATCATTTTTATAAAAATATACTAAAAGCTAACAGGTGAGAGAAAATAGATTATTATGATCATTATTGAAACAAAAGTAACCTATAAAAATTTTTTAATTCTTTAATTAACAAACAAATATTTAATCGCATGGTTTATTAATTTAAAATTATTTCCTTATTAAAAAAAAAAATTTTAATTTGAACTAACGACGCCAACATTTTATAAAATTCAAAACATACATAAAGTAGACTACATAGCTTATTCATATTCAAATTTTTAAGATACAATAAGAAATTATATGAGTCATTATAACCTGTATAACTTGTCAAAGCTTAGAATGTGTACATTAAGTTCACCTTTATTTTAAAATTTTATATTAAACTTCAAAGTAAATAAAACAAAGTGTCAATTTTTGGACAATTTTGTTATTTTTGATCAAATTGGTCAATTTTGAACTTTTTTAATTTGTTTCACGTAAAGAAAAATGTAATTTATTTCACAGGTCAAAGCGTGAAAAGCAAGCGAAGCAACTTTAGAACTTATTTGTTAATAATAAATTTTTGGCTCTCTTCCATACAATAACTATTCATTCCAGTAATTTTTCGCATTTCTTTAATTCTACAAAATATCTATAGGAGGCAACAGATTTTTGCCAAATGTGGTAATGGTTTTCAAATAAACTTTGTTTTTAATTATTTGTATTAAATTTAATTTTAAGTAAAAGTTTTTTTAAAATATGTAATAACGCATTTGCTTTTTATTTACATAATAATGTTGGTAAATTACAAATTAAACAATATTCCGAAATTGCAAAATCGAATATGTAAATAAAAATAATATCTAATTTTTTATAATTAACCCCGTCGCTCTGTGATGGGCCAACAGCTAGTGTATATATAAGTACGTAAATTTTATTAAATAAAGATTTTAAAGGTTTAAGTTATTAACTTTTAAAGAACTATCTAAATAAACAAATTTTATTTGTAATTTTTTTTATTATATCTGTTTTTTTAAGAAAAAAATTTTTGTCTCCAAACAAGGATTGAACTCAGGTAATTTTGCACCCGAAGCCACTTCCCCACTTAACCTCAACACAATACAATTCTTATAAATTATGGTCAGATTTCTAATATTAAGAATTCACAGTGTGACAGATACATAAATATACCATAGATACAGGCAAGTTAATATAAAAGTATATAAATTTTACATCTATTCTATAATACAAATTTGTGAAAATTTTCTTATGCAAATTGTAGAATTTTTTGGGAATAGGCATACGGACGAAAAATTTGTAAAATATTACTAATTTTAATTTTTTGAAAATAGATTTTACTACTGATTTTAGTATTAATTTTTCATTAATTAATTGACACTTATCTTTACAATATATAATGTGATAAGACAATAAAACATGTCTTACATTTTCTAATTTGTTAAATATATATGTTTATATGATTATATTCTATATGAATAAAGAGATTTGTTTTAAGTATTTTTTGTTGTTTTACATTATTTAAAAATGAATATTTAAACATTTTAGAATCGTAACTATTTTAGTTTCTGACTTATCATTAAGACAGTTGAACTGAAAAACAAAGCTAAACCAATTAACATTTTGATTCTGATCCTTTCCATACATTTGAGTTCATATCTATTCCACATATAGGCAAACGTTATGGTAAATTGAGTATATATTTTATGCTGTTATTAAAGCAATAATGTAACAAGCCTGTTCCTTAATAGCATTTTTAACAGTAATATTATCACTTAAATTTAAATATTCTTATCACTTTTAAAAAAGACCCTTTGAGCTAGATGTTCGAGGTTGTATGAATTAAAGTTTATCGGCTTTAATTCAAACAACCAATCTCTGAACCGGATTATAAATACTGGAAAATTATTTTTTATCTGTTTAATGCGGTATTAATTTGTTTAATTGTATTAACTTAATCCGTCTTAGAAACACAATTATTGCTCCAGTTTTCATTTTTAAAGTATAAGAAAAACCTTTAGAAAATTTAGAAACAAATCTTCTCCCCATTAACCTTAGTCCAGCAATTTACTATTATATTAAAACACTTTTAAATGCAAAAGATCTGCTATCAATTTTTAAAAATATTTTGATTTAGGTATTAAACTATATTATTTCTTTACATTAAATAATATTTCTAGTAAATTGAAATTCATTCTTATTTTTGAATATATATAAATTATATTGTATAATTTAAATTAATTGATCAATGTAAAACTTTAAAAAAATAAATTTTGAATCTTTTTTTTTATTTTTTTTTAAAACCCCTTAACCCTTAAATTAATATAAACTAATCCTATAACCTAAAAAATAACACAGATTTCTCAGAAAATATTTTAAGATGTATTCAACCACAAATATACTATGATGAAATTTTATAAGGACGTAACTCGGGTTTTGAATATATCCATATTCGTCTAATGCTCTATAACATGTGAGCAAAGTCTTCTTAATATACTATTCATTACGGTAAAATATATTTGCTATTAAACTATTTTTAGAAATTTTTAATGCTCTATCATAATGACTTCTGATTAATTTTAAAATAAAATTATTTATTCTCATGATTTATGGTTCCTTGTACAAGTATTTATTACAGTAAATATACTATTACTGTGTTCGGACTCAGACTTTCTTATGCACTTTTATATCAAAATTATTTATTTTTTCCATTAAACTTGCACCAATATGTACAATAATGTACAATACACAATACAGGTTTGAAATTAAAAATTAACATGATAATTTATAATCAAAATTACCTACCAAAATCACCATCAATATTAATTAGCCTGAAAATATGCAATTATCCCAAAAAAAAATTTTTTAATTATGATTTTGAAATATTTGTAATGAAATGAAATTACACTTTTAAAAAAAAAAAAACTTATTTTGATTTATCATTTTAACCATATCTTAACAAATTAAAAAAATTTTTAAAAATTTATCATACCTAACCACTTTGTCAAAGTAGACAGGAAATAATAAAAAAAAATTAAATTAAATTTCTACAGTATTTATTTACCTTATTTAATAAATAATTCATTTTTAAATAAAATTACAAAACTATTTTAATCATTTTAAAACAAATGTATTTTATCATGACTTTCATAAAATATTTTAAAATCATTCTCTTAAAAAAGTCAGAAATTCTGAAAATCAATATAAATTTTTTATAAATTTTTCTACCATTTTGAAGATCAGTTACAATCGTTAATAACCATTTTTTTGTTTGTTTGTTTTTATCCCAGTTGGTCTCATCCATCTTTACCACATTTCTTTATTTTGAACTGTGGAAACCGCGATAATTTTTTTTTTTCATTATTGTTTTTTTTTTTTTTATTTGGCAGTAAAAAATTATACTGAAAAATTTTAATGCAAATTCACAAAAAAAAAATAAATTTAATTTTTTATATATATAAAAATACTTTTTTCAGTTTTTTATTTACTTTTTGTTTTTTGTATTTATTCAAATATTTGAAATATGACCACAGCGGTAACCGCAACAACAGCTTACGGCTCGTTAAGATTTAAAATAAAATTATATAAAAAAAAATTATTCGTAGGCTAACAAAAACTACCGTAATGCAGTTAAAATTTTTATTTTATAAGTTATTTTTGTATACAAAACATTTAAGTCTAATGCAGTTAAATATAAATTGTTAAAAGAGTTATTTGTTAGTTGTCTCATTCCAGCAAGAGCATTAAAACTAAGTACTAACTTCCCTTGGATTCTGTTGGATGTTATCATTTTTCCTTATTATACCATAAAATACATTTACATATATATACAAACATATTATATATGTATGATTGGGAAGAGGTCTGGTACGAAATCTCGTTTTTCCAAAACCATGTTTATATAAAATTTCGTTTGCCAAATACCCGGTTGGCAAAATCTCTTTACAAAATCTAGTTTTTTCAATATCTCATTTTTATCAAATCCCTTTTTTACAAGATCTTGTTTTACAATATAAACATTTTTGAATCTAATTTTAAGGTCCCTCATAACGCAGAATCTCTTATACACTTAAGCACATGTGTATAAATATTCTGTAAAAGACAAATAACCAGATTTTGAATCCCAATGTCTAAGAACTACCCAGATTCATAATCTCGTATATAGCTGAAAGATCTAAATATTCTGGAAAAATCAAAAACCCTGACTTTGAATCCATTTCTTAAATTCATAAAAATAGTATTTCTTACAACATAAGCTAAATCTTTGAAACTTTGAAATTTAGAAAAAAAAACACCGATTTTTAAAAAAACATAGTCATCAATAAAAATGTTTGTTCACGGAGATTTAGTCAAACTCGATTTTGAAAAACGTCATTTTTAAAACTGACATTACAAAGCGTTTCTGTCGAAAGATTTAATTTAAGAATGACTACAAATTAGAATAATAGGTTTAAGTTAGTGAAGTTAGCATAATTATTCTTAATATGCTCTGAACATGTTCATATTAAGGCTCCGTAGTCCAAATATATCATCCCTCAACCCAACTTTGAAAATTCGTATTTTAAATCCAATTCCTCACAAATCAAACTGTAAGTGTCAAAAATATCTTTCAAAAGTTTCAATTTGTCAACCAATTTTTTTTGGTTTAAGTAGGCAAAATTAAACATAGGAATTTGGTGCAGCCACTCCAAGTGACTTTCGATGTTTTCACCAAACCAATTTACTGAATACAATATAATCGAACTTAATGCTTTCGACCTAATTGTTTTAGACCAATTTAACTCTTTAACTGACGAAAACAAAAAACAAAAAATTAAAAATAAATGAAAATTCATTAATCCAATTTATTCCAATGTCATTTACAATTCTTCATTTTATATTTATATTTTATTTTATACTTTTTTGTAATTGTTTTTTTATAATTTCATATCTTTTTAATAATAGACTATCATTTTATATGCTGACATTTTTTAACAATTATATATATTAAAATTTTTTATAAATTCTTACTTTTATATACAAACAGAATTAAATATTAAAAAAATAAATTGATACAAAAAACTGAAAGCCATAAACTGAAAATCTTTTTAAAACACAATAAATGCAATTCAGATTACTATATAAAATATACATTTTATAATAATATTTTGTTGTACATATAATAAACAAATTTAATTATTAATTTTTAAAAAAAAATTATATCTATATATATATATATAAATTATTCAATTTAAAAGAATGAGATTTACATTTAATGCATTAAGGCATGTTAATTTTTTTGACAACTTGATTTTATTTTTGTTTTAACTCAACAAATCAAGGACAACAAAATTGATTAATTTATCTAGGATGTAGGTATGCATTTCATAATGGAAGATAATTTATTAATATTTTAAATTTATTAAATATATTAAAACTTTAATATGAGACCGAATATAAATGTATTTATATAGAAAAATTATATGTTTACTTAAGTTCGATTTCTGAAAATTAATTGCATAGGTAATTATTTATTTATTAAGTATTTCCAAGTGCATACAATGCTTTTGCAAATTTACTGGACCTTTTCGATATATTTTATATTTTACTATATATATTTGATCACCATGGGGATTTGTAAAGAAAAATAATTTTTCAATAAACGTTTTTTTAAATTAATTAACCGAGAATAAAACCCGGACACCCTCAGTTAATAAGCCAAATGCTTACCCACTACACCACCGAGACCTCTAATTACATAATTAATTCCATTATTATAATGTTGTATTGAAACATATATATAATAATTATTATTAACTTTATAAATTGTATTGTATATTATTATATCGGTTTTTTTTAGTTCAGAGTATCCTGAAATAAATTTTGGGGAGCGTATCTTATGCCTGTATTTCATTTGCCAGTAGTATCATTTGCCTGTATTTTTTTGGAATTTGCTTGTATTTTCATTAGCCTGTTTTTGTTTTGACTTTCATTAATATTAGCTATGGCCTTATCAATTTAATTGATAATTCAATGCACTGCTCTCATATCTGATAAACATAGAAATTTTAGAGTTGGATTCAAAAGCATGGTTAAAATGCAAATATGTATATTTATCTAAATTTCTGGTTATTTAAGAGTTGGTTTCGGAATCAGTGTATTCCCATTGCCCAAAATATTTGTATAATCTAAATATGAGATTCTTAATTAGTAGAAATTATTAAAGTTGGATTACGTACGCTTTTCCAGAATATTTAAATAAATGTATATGTGTGATTCTGACTTAGAAGAGACTTTCGAGTAATATTTAAATTCAGGATTGCTCCCTTTTCTAAAATATTTATATAAATCTGTATGTATATGCGAGAAACAGGAGAAATTTTAAGGTTGAATTTCCTTTAAATATTTTTATACTAAGAAGCCTTAGTGAAAACAGATTTACACTCTTTTCCAGAATATTTATATTTATGTATATGTAAGAAACTGCATTAGGAGAGACTTAAGTATATTCAAAATCAAAACTAAACGCTTTTTACAGAATATTTGTGTTATAATATATTTTTGTATAATTTAGATTTTATTTTTATGCAATATAATGAAATACACGCAAATCAAAATACAGGTAAATGCAAATATAGGCATGAAATTCAGTCAAAAGAAATTCAGGCATTTGATAGAAACCCAAATTTTTAATAACTTACATTCACAATTACAACTTTAATGTTTTCAAATTTTTAAAAAATTTATTGGTTTTCAAATGTCAAAATTAAAATAACCTGTGAAACGCTCTGAATGTTTTTAAATTCTAAAATTTTAAACATTATAATTTTAAATTTAAAATAAATACTCGCACTTAAAAATTTATAATACTTCTAATATGCATTTATATGGTTGTTAATTATGTAATGTATAATTGTAATACAATTGTTACAATACAATAATCTATAGTTTAAATAATTTAAAATTAAAGCAGCTGAAAAAAAATTGAAGTTACACTCTAAAATATATTTAAAATTGAAGTTAAACAATTCGAAAGGACTTATCAGTTTTAGCTAAAGTTATAATCAAGGGTCATACGTTACTTTTTTTATTCCTTATCCATTCCTTTAATGAGTATAAGACATTCACCAAGCCTATTTAAACTCGGTTTCAGTTTCTTTAATCGCTTTATTCACTAAGCCGTTTTATTACTCGGCTGTGGCTATTGTATAAGATTATGAATACACAAATGTTAATTTCCATCTGTGAAAATGCCATCTATTATCCTACACAAGAGTTATTTTGTCTGATCTTATTTTATAAATCTTATCTTATATTACGATATTAACTATTATTATTATTATTATTATTATTATTATTATTATTATTATTATTATTATTATTATTATTATTATTATTATTATTATTATTATTATTATTTTATTAATATATTTGTCCAGGAAATTAGGTGTGTAACAAACGCATTCAATTAAATGTGTTTTGTTGGATGTGTTCAATTATAAAAAAAATAAAATATTAATGGTTTGTTGGATGTGTTTTATTTTAGAAAATAAAATATAGTAGTTATTCTATGCCGTTTCTGGATATAATTTTTGTGGTTTGATATATCTATCTCTTTCTGGCTTGTGTGATTTGTATGTTTTGCCTCTTTCTAAGTGTACGTGACTAGAATAATATCTAATTAGCATATTAGCACTATGCCGTTTCTGGATATAATTTTTGCGGTTAGTTGTTGTTGTTGTTTGTTTTTTATGCTAATTAGTTTTTTGTTCTTGTTTTTTTTATGCTAATTAGACTTTCATGTTGATGACGTCATTATTGGTGTTTCCTAGAATTGATCATACATACACATAGATATATATATTTATATATTTATAATTATATATATATATGATTATTACTTTCAAGATTATATAAACATATTGTAATAAATGATTATAGTGAAAATTATTTTAATAAGAGGTGGGAGAGGGGTCATATGTATATGTATATATAGTTAATCAATGACTATTTACAATATATTGTGGTGAATAAATGGTAACAAATTCAATCAATTTATTTGAATGGAATAAATATTTTGATGACTTTGGAACACAGCTTAATTCTAATTCATAAAACCCCCCTCGTATTTTCTCTACATCATTGTCCTCTAATATATATGTCACAGGATTTGTATTTTGCATTTTTTTTATTTTAAATATTTCAGTAGTCCAATTAGTCCAATTACCTTTTTCATAAATATGTTTATATTCACTTATAATTTCCATTCATACTGAACTTCTTAAACATTTTCGATTTTATTGTCCTATTAAATCGTTCAACAATTGACGCATTTAAAAGTGAATATGTTGAATACAAATTAATACTGTATTTTTTCATAAGATTGAGAAAACTTTTATTATAGAACTCTTTTCTATTATCAGTTTGTAAATTTTTTGGTATTTTACCATCATTCAAAACTAATTGCATTGCTTGAGTGACTTTCTCATCTGTTTTGTTTTTAACGGGAATTGCCAAGCATATTTCGAAAAACAATCTATTACAGTCAATAAATATTTATAATTATTATTAACTGATGCATATTCATGCATTTCTACCAAATCAGCCTGAAACAAATCATTTAGATCATTTAGAACAACATCTCGTCTTTCAAAATTTTTTCTAGCTGGTTTATGTAATTCATTCACAATATCTCTTTTACTCTTTAATTAGTATCTCTTAAACATATTTTCATATCTCTCGTCACACGCCAGTTTATATTCAATTACTAATTCCTTAAGTTTCTCAATCCTCATATTTATATCGCTTTTTAATAGATTGCATGTTGACTTTAATTCATCATTAAAACCAAATTGATAATCAACAATTGTTTCCTTGAAATTAACTATTCTCACATCATTATACCCGTATGACTATATAGTCAAAGGGTATAATAAATTTGCCATTACGTTTGTGACGCAGAGAAATAGGGGGGGTAGATATAGACTCAAGTGTATGGATCGGTTCAGAATCGAAATAAAAATCGATTGAGCTATGTATGTCCGTCCGTCCGTCCGTCCGCACGATAACTCAAAAACTAAAGGAGCTAGGATCTTGAAATTTTCGCAAATTCGTTTTTTTGCAATAGCCGTCATCGCTATTTAAATCCAGCCATTTTGGTCCATGGGTTCGGGTAGCTGCCATACAACTACTTTTTTTATATGAGTATTACTCTGTACCTATAACAGCTACGTGTCTGAAATTTTGCTTAAAATAGTTTAGTGTAATGCTCAAAGTTTCTGCAAAGTTTGGTTGGTCTACTGCAATGGGTTCGAGTAGCTGCCATACAACTTCTTATTTTATATGAGCATTACTCTCCACCTAATGAAGCTGGGTGTCTGAAATTTTGCTAAAAATAGTTTAGTGTAATGCTCAAAGTTTCTGCAAAGTTTGGTTGGTCTACTGCAATGGGTTCGAGTAGCTGCCATACAACTTCTTATTTTATATGAGCATTACTCTCCACCTAATGAAGCTGGGTGTCTGAAATTTTGCTAAAACTAATTTATTGTAATGCTTAAAGTTTCTGCAAAGTTTGGTTGGTCTACTGTAGAGGGTTTGAGTAGCTGCCATACAACTTCTTATTTTATATGAGCATTACTCTCCACCTAATGAAGCTGGGTGTCTGAAATTTTGCTAAAAATAGTTTAGTGTAATGCTTAAAGTTTCTGCAAAGTTTGGTTGGTCTACTGTAGAGGGTTCGAGTAGCTGCCATACAATTCATTCTTTTATATGAGCATAACACTACACCTAATGAAGCTTGGTGTCTGAAATTTTTCCAAAAATAGTTTGGTGTAATGGCCAAAACTACAGCAAAATTTGGTTGGTCTACTACAGAAGGTTCGAGTAGCTGCCATACAACTCATTCTTTTGTATGAGCATTACTCTCTACCTAATAAAGCTGTATGTTTGAAATTTTTCCAAAAGTAATTAACCAGATGATATAATGTATATGTTACGGTCATACGGGTATCCCAGAGTTGACACAGTCTACTCTACTACACTCTTCCTCGTTTTTCTTTATAGCATCATTCAAGGTAGAAGTTATTTTAGTTTCAAAAAGTTTTATATTCTCTAGAGTTGTTGTTATAATTTTTCAGTTGTTTTGTTTTTAATTAACATAAAAAAACAAAAACAAAAAACTAATTAGCATAAAAAAAACAACAACAACAAGTAAACCGCAAAAATTATATCCAGAAACGGCATAGTGCTAATATGCTAATTAGATATTATTTTTGTCATGTACACTTAGAAAGAGACAAAACATACAAATTACAGACGCCAGAAAGAGATAGATATATCAAACCACAAAAATTATATCCAGAAACGGCATAGAATTACTACTAAATATCATAAATTATCATTAGCATGTCAAAAAATATTTTATTTATTTTTAATAAAAATAAAAACAAAAATAAATAAAAATTTTTTTTTGAATTTAAATTATTTTAAATGTTTATGAATTAGTTCAGTTACGTTTTTAAAACTCACAGAACATTTTCTGGACCTTTAATATAAATAGTAAAACATTTTATAAATAAAAATTTAGAAGACTATGCTTGAGTCTTCACAGGAACATTCTGTAGTAAGTTTTAATTATTTGCAGTGAAAATCTGAAATAACAGCGAAGGGTAAATGTACGTTTTGTTGCATCTTGATTTGCTTTCCTTTGAAAAGCAAATAAACCAAGGAATGCAATCAAAGTAATTTCAAAGTTTCCCTCATCTCTCCCTCTTCCCAGCATCTTTCCCTCATAATTCCTTTTAATTATTTTTCTATTTAATGAAAGTTAAAAATGGAAAAAAAAAAAATGATGTAGAGGTTGGCAAAGTGGTTTCGGTGTACAATACTTGAGTTCGATGCGCCCAGCAACACAGAAGCCAAACAAAACATTTTTTTTAACTTAATTCGGTATATTAAAAAAAAATTCAAATACAGTTTAAAATTCAACAAAAAATACATATAGAATGTTAGCAACAAACAAGTATTTCGATTTGAAAGTTTTTATTGCAACATTTCTTAAAAATACAAAACATTAATAGATGTCTTAAATATAAACATCTATATTAAAATCATGAAAATAGTTTTCTACGCTATTAACACTTATCGCAACTCTAACATAAACGCATCCTAACATTTAAATAATCAATTCTTTATGCTTATACAAATGTGACAGTTCTTCATAATTTTAATAGCCAAATTACATTCGTAAAATAAAAGTTAATTATTATTAAAAAATTAAGCAAAATACAGGTAATAATAACTATACATATAGTTTCAAAAAATAATGAGAATAAAAGCATTTTAAATCTTTTAGAACAATATTTAATTTATTTCATTTATAAACACTTACTTTTAATATAAAAAAAAGTAATATTATTTCAAAGAAAACACTTAACTTCTTAAAGTGGATGCAATAATTATTTCTTTTAGAAGATAATTAAACCTTTTAAACTTTTTAAAAGATTACGCCTACTTTTCAATTGTTTTCTTAGAAAAAATTATTTTCTAAAAAAAACAAAATTCATTTTCAAGGTATTCTTAAGTACACTTTCAACTTTTGTTATTATAAAAACATTAAAAGGAAGAGGAATTAAAAAACAAACACTATAAATATAAAAAACTTAAAAATAAATTTTTAAATCTATATTTCTAAAAACCTTCTCTTAAAATCTCCACCAGGCATACAACCCCATTATTATTTTTAAACCAGATTAAGTAAAATCTGCTCTAACTTTACATAACTGTTATTTCTTAGAAGTTTTGAAGAATTTTATAGCTATTTTTATTAGATAAAAAATTAATTTATCAAAATTATTTTATTATTAAAGTTATTTGATTTTGAACATTTTTGCAATTTTAAATTTGACAATTAGTTAACCGTCAATTTTATTAAATGAATTTGAATATTTTATGCATTTATGATCTAACTGTGTATTAAACCCTATATATAAATTTCTCTGATTAAATACAAATCATTTCAAATTAGTCTTTCTTGAAAGGAAGCAGATCCTTCGTAATTAACCTCTAATTTCTCCAACTGGATTAGCCATGCAGTTCAAAATACCAAATTTTAAATAAAAAAATATTATGGAAAAACAGAATGACCTAATTTCGTAGCTAGCATAAACTGAAATTTCCCTAATCTATCTCAAAAGCCTGGCTAAAAAAATTATTAAAACCTTAATTTGATATCAAGCTCATCTTAATCTGTTTCTTCGTTTGACCTGTCGTTCTCAAACTGAGCCTGAATTATATATTAAAACCTTCTCTTAATACTAATTGAAATAAATTTGAATTAAATTTTAATCAAAAAAGTTCCATTGATCACAACAAAAATTCTTTTGATCCGACAAACTTTGGAGTCCGTTTAATTAAATTAAGAAAAGTTGTCTAAGTCTAAATTTCATATGTTTACATATATTTTTATCTCATTTACATCCCAAAAAAATTTTTCAATCGTCTCGAATCTTTCAAAATTCTCGCATTAAGCTTTTCCTGTAATAGCGGTTCGTTCGGTAGTGGACTTGGCATATTTTTTTTATTTAATAATCGTTAAGGACCTTGACCTTTAAATCTGTGCATGTTTGTAGGCGAATTTTTATTTTAGGATTTCCTCTTATTGCGCTTTTGCTGTTTCGCTTTCACAACGCTACTTTCCAATTCTACATGGATTGAAATATTTTATGACCCACTTAGCCAATGTTAATATTTTACAAAAATGTATAAATTTAGGGAATAATTAGATATACCTACAGAGCATCACCACTTGTTTCTTTTATATTAAGTTATTATATTATTAAATATAAAAGATAAAAGATGGTGATGCTCTTTATTTAAATACCTAAATCTAGATAACAACTTGGATTTGTTCGTAAATAGCATAATCAAATCTCACACCATTAAATGATAATAAATGTTCAGAAAATTAACAATTTAGCTTGAGCCCATTTTGACCAAAATTTTCTTCGCAATCATTTTTTGCATTTCACTTTTCTCATTTCTGAAAAAAATGTATTTAACCTAAATATTTAATCCAAAAATTTTTTATATTCATATAATTGTTCTAGAACAATTAAAATTCCATCCAATTTAAAAATATCCAAAAAAAAAAAAGAGACCACCAAAATTTAAAAATAAATGATACAAAATTTTTAAATTTCCGAAGTAATTTATTTTTTTTGCATTTGATTTTCCATTTCAATTATAACAGTGTAACACTGCACTACATCAGACAACGTCAAAATATTTTCATTCATTTCGGATTTATTTTTGTTATGAACAAATAAAATACCGAAGAAGTAATGAACCATGGCTTTTTAACAGCACATCTTCACAATTAAACAAAATTTCCACAACACCTACTCATACGTACTGTTTGACATTTAAGTTCACTCAAAATTTTAATTTCGTAACTTGAATCGTTTAGAAGATGTAAGGGGTAAAGATTTTAAAAAAATAAAGTTTTGAATAACGGTAAAATTAAAGTGCCGTATGACAACCCTATACATAATGAATTAATAAAGCTTATTAAAACAGCAATTGTTTGACGTTTCAAGATTGAAAATATTCTTTATAGAACTTTTGTTATCACAATTAAAATATGGAGCTTTTTCGAACTTAGAGGGCTTTCGCTCTGTAATGGGCGGGGCTAAATAAAATTTTTTTTCATGAAACTTATTTTGTTTTAATACTAGTTAATATGTTAAAGTTTTGTTAACATACAAACGGATGAATTGAAAGACGTGCAACCACTGGCACATTTTTTTAAAAATTTTTTGAAAATATGCTAAAAAAATTTTTGCAATAGTGAAAATGCTGTGAAACTTTCTGATTAATTAAAAAAAATCAAAAAAATTAAAGTAAAAACTAGAAGTTTCCTTTTTTAAATAGTTATAACTTTCACTATCAAAAATTTTATTCCATAAATGGGTTGTTTTTTTCGTATAATAAAAATATCCCCACTTTTCAACTTCACAGATTTTGTCGTTATCATAACATTTACTGTAACAAGGACTTATAATTAATCCTTCAACAAAAATGACAGTCTATTTTTCAAAATGGACACATTAAAAGTAAATTGCGGAATATATACAATTTTTTTTATATATACCCCACTAAATTTTTTTTTAATTTTTTTTTTAAATAAATAAAAAAACAACTGGAGTTTTTGATTGGATATACAACAACATCCTTACTAAAGAAAGAATCACCAAATAAAGTTTTTGTTAAAACTTGATAAAATAAAATGAAACAACAAAAAAATTACCGCGAATATCCTACATCTGAAGAATTCAATTTAAATTTAAAATTCATAAGTTATTTTACAAAAGTAATATAAAATTAATACATAAAAGTTTTCAAACATCCACTAGGAGCCAAGCCTTGGTACAGACGATCCTAAATCAAGCCTATATTTTTATTATATAAGACTCAATCGGCCAAAATCTCGTTGGTTTGCCTATCCTACTTACTCCACCTGGGTTAGATACCAGATTAGGATTGCTCAACGTAACAGGAGGGATCAACGTGAAGGTGAGATTTGACTAATGTAGCAGAGGCTAGGCCAACTTATCAGGGCACCCGTTAGCATCGTAAACTACCTCTATTGATCCAATTGATATTCCCAAAAGGGACACAACATAAAACCCCCCTCCTCCCCTTTTAGAGAAACATAATATATTCGTGTTATTAGACACGATCTTAATGAATTCCACATACAATTTAAACATGCATGCCTATAACCCACCCATATAACAGAAACAGAACAAACACCCTTGTAAAATTTGAAGATTCAATGTTTATTGGTCTCAATGATAGCTTGTTTGCCCTTGATTGAATCCGGAGTTTACAGAATCTGAACCCATGGCCTGATTTCGCCCACATGCAATTCCCGTCTAATTTTGTTAATAGTAACCTATATTACAAATTTCATCAAGATAGCAGTACTCTTGTAGCCTTCGTAATGACGAACTCTATCAGTAAGGATTCTAAATCAAAGTGACGCTATAACTTTTATTATTAAGTACCTAATAAATCTATTTATACATATTTATACTTTATAAATTTTAACTATACACGAATTAATTAAAAGTTAATTAATTTTAAAACTTCTAACACAATTTAAAACAAATATATTAAATTAAGAGTAATTTAATTTACAAAAAAAAAAAAAAAAAACAAATTAGCAACACTAAATTATTATGCCCACATTAAATTAATTAACAAATAAAATGTATCCACAACATTTTAAAAACTATATTAGTAACAAATTAAATATTTTTGCATACATTAAGCACTTTTGTTTTTAATCAATTCATTTAAAATTTTTAATTTTAAATATAAATTTCATGTCTATCCTATAGTATAAAGAGTATAGAGCATTCGTCAAATCATTTAGATTGAGATTGAGTGTTAATCATTATTTTCACTAAATTGTTGATTACTCGGATTATTTTATTATAAAATTATGAATACCTAAGCTACATTTTGTGCGACATCTATTATCTTACACAAAAGTTATGTTATATATGTTTTCTTATTTTATATTTTATATATTGACTGGGATTGGAATCCAAAGTCTTTAAATTAAAAGGTCAACGTCTTGACTAATCATCTAAATGGTCTCTAAAGATATCAGATTTTAAATACATACATTTATTAGACGTAGAATAATGCTAAAAGAAGGAGTTGTATGGCAACTACTCAAACCAACTGCAGTAGACCTACCAAATTTAGCAGAACTTTGGCTATAAAACTTAACAACTTTTGGCAAAATTTCAGACACCCAGCTTCAACAGGTATAGAGTAATGTCCATATAAAAAAAGAAGTTGTATAGCAGGTACTCGAAACCGTGGACCAAAATGGCTGGATTTCAATAGCGATGACGGCTATTGCATAAAGACAAATTTGTAAAAATTTCAAAATCCTAGCTCCTTTATTTTTTGAGTTATCGTGGGGACGGGCGGACGGACGGACATACATATCTTAATCGATTTTTTTTAGAATTCTGATCCGATCAATACCTATGAGTCTATATCTACCTTCCCTTCTTCACTGCGTCACAAGCGTAATGGCAAATTTAGTATACTTGACTTATAGTCATACGGGTATAAAAATTCATGGAACAAGACTTATCAAAGTAAAATTTCAATTCTAAAAATCAAAAGCTACAATATATAAAATATTTATTAGAGACAAAAAGTCTCTTATCTACAAAATACAATATTTCAAAGTTAAAACCAGCAATTGACTTCTAATAAAAGTTTTAATATTTGTTTGACCAAAAGAACAACCAAATGAAAAACAATTTAAAATTTTTGTAAATTTTTATTATTTTGTAAATTTTTATTATAAATTTAAAAATACACAATAAGGTCATGTTTTAACTTATTACACATTTTAATAATATCTACTATGGATATTATCTAAATAAAGATTAGTTTAAATATTACCATGCACCTTAAATTTGTATATACGATACATACTTGTATGAATGTATTTTTATAATTTAATATAAAATTTAATAAACTTATAGACTACAAATTGCAAAATACAAAAATAAATACCATTTAAATAAAAGGAGGGAAAAAGTAGAGTGTATTATATCAACTATGGGATACCAACAAGGAAATTATATTAACATTTGATAGCTTCATCCGATTTAAGGAAAGCAATATCTATAATATTTTTTAATTTTTCCAAAATTGTAATTAAATAACCGAATTTTGTGTATAGACCTGTAATAAAATTTAACTAGTTTTGGTAAAATATGAGTCATGGACATTATTAGACATACAATAAAGAAATCATTAGTTTCTTAGAGCAGCTAGTCGCTACAAAGACACGTGTAAATTTATATAAGAAATCGCTGCCAAAAAACTTAATTGACAAAGTTCTATATTTTCTATAATATATGGCAACACTTTATACTTATTAGATATGCATTTATGAATCTTAAGAAAGCGGATGTCGTTTATCGTTTCCAGATTGAAGATACATTTTATAGAGCCTATACGTAATAATAATTTAAAAATAGGATTTTTTTAACCTTGAGGGGCCGTAGTTTTATAACGGATGAGGCTTAACGGAAAAGTTCTTCTATATTCAAAGTACTTATCCGTAGCTTTAATTTTTTGTATCAAAAGCTGTAGAACTTTTGTAAACATTTGGACAAACGAACAAGGGGAAACTATACATGCAAATTTTTTTCTATATTTCTTTAAAAATGTGAAAAAAAAGTTGTATAGCAGCTACTCGAACCCGTTACGTAAACTGACTGAACCCACTGGGGCAATCTATGTCTACTGTCAAAAAATTACCCTTTTTGTTTTAAAGTTATCGTACCAATGCAATGACACACATAACTAAATCAACTCACTTAAATTTAGTTTTGAATCCAATCTACACTTTGGTCTTCATATATTGTATGTCCAATTCATTACAAACGTAAAAACCAATTTAGTATAGCTTTAGAACTACATTTGGAAACAACTATAAACAGTTCTATTTATTACCTTAAACAAATAATTTTATGCTGGATAGTGGTATACCACATTTTGCTCCATTTTTGTTGCAATTTTTCTAGTAAAAATTGAAAAAAAACATATTTTCAAAAAAACCTGATTCACCTTTAAAATGGTTTTAAAAATAAAACATAAAAATATGGTAAAAATGGTTTTTCAAATAACAAGATAAAAATTATTATTATGATATTAACTTTAATATACAAAATACGTATTAACATACATCTATTGCTGTAGATTCAAACAATTTCATCCATAAAAATTGTTGGAAAAAACTATTTAAAGCAGAGGACAATATCTGTACATTGTCCAGCTGAGTCTAGCAATTTCTAAAGGTGTATATTGCACCTAAAGTAATATTGGATCTAAAGCAAATAATTTGAGGAAATTCTAGTGTAAAGCCTAAGCAAATGTAAAAATGTAATCATATCACAAAGGTTAATAACAGTAATTTTTAACTTATAGATACAAAAAAGACAATAGCTAAGTCAGTTTAGCGAATTTTTCAATCAGTAAGATGACAATTAAATAAGTTTTCAGAAGTCCATGCTCCAAAGGTCAGAGATCATGCACGAAAAGTCAAAAATTTTTTCGAAATGGACGATCTAAAATAAACGCCAAACATAGAGTTCACTCCCCTGGAATAATTTTAAAATAAACAAATAGATATATTTTGTAAATCAAGTACTAGCACTGAAGAAGTCTTCATGTCGAAGACGAAATACTGGTATTAGTGAAATTAAAAGAAAACTCGTTATTAACAAATTCTCATCAGTTCTTCAAATTTTTAGAAAGGGGACGGGGGATTTATAATCGTTTTTTTGGCTGGAGATTTCTTCATAACTCTCGATTTCCGGCAACCTGATATCTAACCAAAAAGTTTTATCCAAAGAAGCAGTAAATCAAAATTTAAATGTCGAATTTGATAGATTTTAGTAAGAGATAAAAAGGATAACTAAATTTATAAGCCACTTAAATTTAGTGGAGTGGAAAAATACAAGAACGAGGGCTTCAAATGAAATAATTATATAGACAACAATGTGGGTAGAGCAAGGATCAAGTCTTTTTTCAGAAGTAAGTAAAAACTAAAAATGAATGTGGCTTAAAATTAGACAGCTCAAACCATTTTCGTTATCTTCCTGGCATTGAGTTTTTTATAAACAGTTACAGTTAGAGTTATAAATAAGTCAACTCAAATATGAAATTAAACTCACCTTCATCTTAAGATTTGAGTTCGCTCACGCTAAAACCCATTTAATACGATCACCGGCTAAGCTGAGTCATATTTTTAGCGGATTGGAGGTTGATGCACTCAAATTTTAAGTTGAACATGACTTGGCCGCAACTTAAATCAACTCAAATAAGATTATGTTCGTATTGATTGCGTTAACTTATATAAAACTGTTAAATTAAAAATTGTTTTAGTGTTTTTAAAAAAAAACTTTATTTCAATTCTATTTACACTCAACTCACATTTAAGTCTGATCAACCTTGAATCCTCAACATTTGAGCGCATTGACTCTCCTGAGAAGTCTCAAACCTGAGCGGGTTCAGAATTTGTGTTGAAGGACGAGTTCAGTAATAATTTAAGCTTTGTAATTAAACAGGGCTCGCACAACAAAATAGAAGGATTCACACGCTACTTGGATTGAACACTCCTAATCTAGAAAATATATAATACTTCAAATCTGTAGGATAAACCTCAAACCTTCTTTCAATTTCAGTAAAAATATATAGAAAACTAAAGCCTCAACTTAAATAAGATATTCTCTCGGGTAATTTTAAAATATTATTTTACAATTACTGCTACAAAATAATGTAGAATTCTAATCAATTACATTCAATTCAACAATTTCATATTGTTTTTTTATTAGAAAAACAAAGTAATTATACAACTACTAATAGAGAACAACAAAATTTAATTATTCCTCAGAGAGAATAAAAGATTAATATCGTATACATTTGAATTTTGAATTTAATTTCAATTTTACATCTACTGTACATAAAACTTTTAACTTTTAATTCCAATACAACAAGTTGCTTCTGTTCAAATGTTAGATAATTCTCAATATATAAAATTAATCCTATTTTAATTTAATCTTAATTTCAACAACAGAATTCCAAAATATTTGAAAAATTAAATTTTTATTAATATCAGAAATTTTATGAAATTTAATATCTAACAAAAACCTTAAATATTACCAAAATTTACTACAAATTATTTTAAGATAATATTCATTGTATATATATGTATGTATATATATTGCGTAATCTAAATATAGGTCATAAACACCATGTATTCATAAGGTCGTTGATTTACAAAATAAACATATTTATAAGGATATATATACTTAACTTATATACAAAGGAAATTTTCAGAAAATTTCTAATTATATTTGTATTTTACTATATTGATTCTTCAGTACTACAATATTAACCAAAGGATTAAATAACTTTCATTCATAACTTTAATTAACAATTGATTTTGACAGTTGAAATGATTTAAATTGAATTTTTCATTTTAATTCTCATTTATTAAATACTTAAATTAAATTTTAATCGTCTTTATTGTATGAATTGTATCGTATGCAATGTATGTGTGTGTAAATTAAATATTAACCATAGATTAAGAATAAGTAAGTGCGCTTGTTATGATAGATCTCTGTAATATAACTTCTTAATAAAGTTAGATCTAGCTTTAACAAGTTGATTAAAATTAGCTATGTTTATACCCGTGCATACATATATGACATCGGGTATATTAGATTTGCTCCTCCGTTTGTAACGCATCGATCTAGACGAGCTAGATATAGTGTCAAGGGTACGTATCGGCTCAGAATCGAAAAATTAGTCGATCTAGCTATGTGTGTCTGTCCGTCCGTCCGTCCGTCCGTCCGTCCGTGTGTCAGCACGATAACTCAAAAACTAAAAGGGCTAGAGTCTTGAAATTCACACAAAATCATTTTTAGACAATTTCTAGGTTCCCTATTGTTTTTGGTTAAAATCGGACCAAGGCTTCGGGGAGCTGCCATACAACTTTTTTGCACCAATGTGAATTTCTTCAAAACTATTTATACTACGGGGATGAAAATTACACACGGTTAGTTTTATAATGACTCCGGCACTTATATGAAGTTTCAAAATGTTAGGGCCCCATTTTCGGGGGGCTGCCATACAACTTCCTTGCACCAATATGAATTTCTTCAAAACTAATTATACTACGCGGATGAAAATTACACACGGTTAGTTATATAATGAATCGAGCACTTATATGAAGTTTCAAAATGTTAGGGCCCCATTTACGGGGGGCTGCCATACAACTTCCTTGCGCCAATATGAATTTCTTCAAAACTAATTATACTACGCGGATGAAAATTACACACGGTTAGTTATATAATGAATCGAGCACTTATATAAAGTTTCAAAATGTTAGGGCCCCATTTTCGGGGGGCTGCCATACAAAGTTTTCGATTCAATAACTGTGAATCTAATAAAGCTACAAGGTTAAAATTAAAATTGGGCAGGTAAATTAATAGGGCAAGTTACTTGGCAAAGTTGGACATCACTCAGACCATCGGACTTTTAGGGTGGGCCAATTTTTTTTTTTTGTTTTTTTTTCTTTTTTGTTTTTTTTTTTTTTTATTTTAAACTTAAACTTTTTTTTTTTTTTTTGTGGTTTTTTTTTTTTGTTAATTTTTTTTTTTTTTTTTAAGCTTAAGTTATGGGACAATGAATGAATATTTTGTTTTTTGTTTTGTGATTTTTTTTTTTTTTTTGTAAATTTTTTTTTTTTTTTTTACGTCAAAATTATGGGGTAATGAGTTAAATGTATAAGGGAAGTAAATTTCGGTTTATTTTATACACCATAGTGGGTATGCACGGGTATCTAAAAGTTGACAAGGGCAACTATAATCTTCCTCGTTTTATCCAGATTCGAAAATAAACGATATGGGTCACTCAAATGAAAAAGATTTTAATTTGAAATGTTGGCTACCTTAGTTTAAAAAATTCGAATATCAAATGTCAAATTTTAAGTGTCAAATGTAAAATCACCATTTTATATTTGTTTAAGGAAAATTTGGTTTATTGAAAAAGTAAAGTTTTATATAATGTATAATTATATTTTTTTTTGCAATTAATATTAATAAAGCAATATTAACCAATAATTTAATTGAAGAATATAACTAACAGATATGAAATACCACATAAATCAAATACAAAATATTACAATATATAAACAAAAATAGAATTGTGTCTATTAAAAATCTAAGATCTTTCTACATTTTATAAGGCCTAGTATTTCATGTTTAAATTATTTAACTATATTTTTAAATTAAATTGTCTGAAATTAATTGATATATATGTACGAGTATGTCTATATAATGTATAAATCTGAATAAATAAATAAATAAATTACAAATTATATGTCAAATTCATTAAGATCAATTATAATAACACGAATATAATATGACCCCCCATTCCAACATGTACCTAAGGTATAGACAGACTTATTAGCCTAACAGGTGAACATTTAGGGCATTAAAAAAAACAAAGGTTTAAAAAAGGCCTTCGAACCGTTTATTTAATTTGAAAAGTTTCATAATTGAAATCAACTTAAGAGATACGATTTAGTTAATACGATTTATAATTTGTTCACTATTTTTTATTGAAACATTTATTGTTCTTTTATGTATAAATGAATTAATATTTATGTATATTATATGTTAAGCTATATATACTCAAAGTTTTTCATTTTAAATTTATAAATAAAACATTTGTTTTATATAAGAGAAAAAAAAACCCTGCACAGAAATCAGGAAAAAAACTATAAAAAAAAATTTTAAAACAATTTCTATATTTTAAATCCATAAAGTATATAAAAAGAATATAAATTATCTTGTAGATAAACTATGAACTATGTTAGGGGATTTTCCCAAAAAAAAAATTTATTTTTTTCTGGATAAGATTTTAAGATAAAAGAAAAATGGAGAACTTAAAATAAAACTCCCCACGGTATAACCAACAAAAACAAGTGATGAAAAAAACCAAGGGTTTTTAAAAAAGCACATTTTCAATTATATAGTGTTTCATACTGAGTATTTTATCGAAATATAACGTTGGAACTTCAATGTTAACGTTTAGTTTCGGAAATATATACGTTTGTGACTAAGTTACGGCTTCAATGTTAACCGACTCCTATTAATTTCTAAGGATCTCACTTCTAAATGAGAGACTCTAGCTTGAACCGTTTAGTAGATATTTGGGGGGCAAAAATTGCAAAAATTGAGTTTTGCATAATGGTAAATTACGGTACCGTATGACAACCCTGTACATTTGCCTTTTAAAAATTTAAAAAGCTTATAAAACCAGCTGTATTTTACCGTTTTCAGATTGAAAATATGTTTAACAAAACTGTTGTTATAAAAATTTAAATATAGGTCTTTTTCCGACTTTTTGGGGGCTGTAGCTCACTAACGGATGGGGCTACAGGAATAAGTTCTTCTATAAAATTATTTTTTATGTCATAACTGTCCGTGGTTAAAATTTCTTTTCTCTATTTCAAACGATGTAAAAATTTTGGTAAACCTACGGACGGAAGGACAGAGTGAAACTATATAGGCACATTTTTACAAAATCTTTTGAAAATGTGCTAAAAACCGAGAAAACTAAAAATTTTATAGTAATTTTTAATATTTCATATGTTGTATATATATATTTTATTAATGTGAAGAGATGAACTGTATAGCTCTCATTTTGAATTCTCTTAACCACTTCATAGTTTTTATTTGTTTCATTTTTAGTTTGAACTTTTTTTTCATATTTTTTAAACAACCAATTCAATAAAATTAGTTACGTGTATAAATAGATGAAAATGTGTTATATAACTTTAGTGTACCAGAATACCGAATAATGATTTCCACTCCCTAAGCAGTATCGGGCATTCAGTAATTCATTTAGACTAGGCTTCAGTTTCTGTAATCCTTATATTCACTAAAATCATCAGATTAGGTCATCAATCATTACAGTCATCAAATTAGGAACCAAATAAATCATTACTTTAAAAGAATAAGTAGCACCGATCAAGTGTTCTGTAAAATTTGGGGTGAGTAGAACGAGATTTGTTGGGCACATTTCATTCTGAATTTCAAAAATTGAATTTACCAAATCTTAATGTACATGAAATCTTAATGTACATACGAGTCATCCTGATTCCTGGATAACTTTACAATGGTATCAAGATGAAAATACGATGCATTAATGATCTGATCGCGTTTTCACCTAATCCTAATTGAAATTGCAAATAAACCAATGAAATCCAGTAAATTGCTTTTACAATGGGACCAAAATGGATTGTCGCACGAGTGATCTGATAAGATCGAGATGTCAGTAAGTCTAGTAAAAGTGAAAGCAGTTTTAAATTGCAGAATAAAATATAGGTGAATATATAATTCAAAACTTTAATAGGCAAAAGATATTCTTCTAAAAATTATTAAATTTAAATTCTTCAATCTTTAAGTAAAATATTTTAAATCCAATTAGCAGAGTTGAATTTGAAAACTCTCCTAATTAGCTTTACAATATGTTACTTACCAATTCTATTGAATTCTATATCAAAAGACAATTACCTTTAAATAACCATATCTTTAAATAAAAAAAAATGTCATTCAATTTGAATTTTTAAAATATCTTTAAGCACATAAAGTAATTTAGAATTATGTTAATAGTTGACATAATTAGCAATAGAATTACTAATCAGCCCAATCTTATAGAAATCTTATTCTTAAATCTTTTTATTTATACATGAACTTTTCAAGTACCACCATTTCATGCTTAACTTAATTATAATACAAATTTATATAGTTAAATAGTCTAATTAGTTTAACTATATATCGTATTTAATCTTTTCAACATTATTACCTTTTTAAATTCTTTTTCAATTTATAATTTATGAAAAAAATTTCCCTTTCATTTTGAAAAATAAACAACTTTTATAAGAAATACATAAAGACATTTAACTTTAATTTGGTATATTTGACTCTCAGATTATTTCATTCAAACCAAGTTAAAAAAAAGTTTTGAAATATTTTGTATATATACAAGTTTTTTGCCTCTTAAAACTCTTTACATATGGATTTCTTTTAAATGAAAAGAATATAAAATTAACATAAGCATATAATATTGCATAAATTGCATATAAACAATATGTAGATAGATATGTTTATATTTAGTATATTAATTCAGTAGTTATAGCATTATATTCTCAATCGCATAACAAGAATTTGGTTTTTTTCAAAAAAATTTAAAAAGGTTTCCTTAGAACAGAATTGCAACACATTATACGTTATATTTGTATTAGTTTTAAAATTAATTAATGCCAGTTTATTTGGTTCTTCTACTTGATCTAAATCCAGAAAGATATATGTAGGTGTTGTTATTATTGTAGCATTTGACTGGGATAAGTAAAAGTATTAGCATAATAAAAGAAATCAAATGAATTTTCTAAAATAAATATTACATGAAATGTACGTGTAATATTCTATAAAGTTTAATTTTTTTATCTATTAGCACCAGGTTTACAACACTTAACTATTATTATTAGCACTAATTAAACAGCATTGTTAGAACTAACAAAATCTTATCATAAGCACTCATAGGAAACCTTCACACTCAATGGAACACCGTTATTAGCACTAATGGAATACCAACGTTTGCACTAAAGGAACCCCATCATTCGATTTTATAGAAAATTATCATTAGCGCTAATAGAATACTAACCCTAATACTAATACAGTAATATATCATCATTAGTATTAACAGTACACCAATATTTTAAAACAATCGCAAGATCGACTCTAAGATTGCCAGACCGTCAAATTGATATTTGCAAGATTGCCAGATTATTCAAATTTAACTAAAAAGTCCTAACTTTTCCAGTACCTTTTCTACTTCCTTCAAGGATATTTGCTAATAGCAAAATTATCAGGAAATTTATATGCGAAAAACGATACAAAATTTAGTTATTAACATTATATATTTATTACTAAATACTCTTATTAGTACTAATAAAACACAATCATTAGCACTAGCACTTATAGAATATGCCATCTAATAAAATATCACCCAAGCACATTAGCACCAACAGATTACTATCTGAAGCAGCTAATAGAACACTGTAGAAGACAATCATTGGCAATAATAGAAAACCATTCTCAGTGCTAATACAATACTAATATTAGCACTAATACCCTTTTAAACATTTGCAATGTTGGCTAAAACCTTGCCAGATTATTAAAATTAGACTAACAAAGAAGCGGTTTAAACGCTTTTCTGTAATGCCATATTTGACTTTTTCTTTTAAGTTCGCTTCATTATCCTTTGACAGTATATCATTCGACTGGATTTGCGACAATATATCTTGGTGCCCTTTAATAGTGCCCGTAAAACCATATTGTCGTAGTCTTAAAGTTTAAGGCTCAAAAAAGTTTCATGAAAAAAGTATAGATTCCGATAGAAAGTAAATGCGATTCAAAATCAAGTTAAACCCTTCTACCATGTTTCTCGAATATTTTAGAACGTATATGTACACAAAAATATTTTCCCCCTTTTCGCTAGATTTTAGCCTTTTTTTTAAATACTTTTGCTTATAATACCATGTACTATTGAAATTTTTAAAACCTTTTTTTAAAAGATTTATTATTGAAAAGCTACAAACCTAAAAATATTTGTACCTTAACAAATTTGTTAAAAAAATAAAGATATTTTAATACATAAAATCTATTTATCTTTCAATGTATACCTAAAAATAAAGTATTGCCTTACAAATTGAAAAACGTTCAAATTCTATCCCTTTTATAAAATCTCTTTCTATTGAATACATATGTATATATGTATCTTGTAAAATTTAATACATAAATGACGAATACATATAGAATATTAATTCTAAATATGTATGTTTTTTTTTGTACAGTAACTTTAAACATTATAAGCTTCCTTATGCTACTTAACTTTTTTTTACAGTATTACAATCGCTTTTCAATATATGATTATATTTTAATGTGTATTGTATACCTTAATTTTATTTTTTTTTTTTGCTTTTTAAAGAATTTTTGAATTAGTTTTTATTTACAAAAGGAATACTGGTATAATGATTTGAAAAGAATGTTATTTAAGCACGTACAAAAATTTAAGATACTCTTTTATTGTGACAACACCTGTAAAGTAAAAAATAAAAAATAGAAAATGATGAAATTATAACTGAATTGTAACAAATATTACAAAGTTTTTTTTTCTTTTGTTACTAAAGCTCTTAAAAAATTTTAAACTCTAAATTAGGGAAGAGGGAGGAGTATTTGAAGGGCACCTAAAAGTATGCAATATGTTGTTGAAATTCATATTTGATTCAAAATGTCAAAAATATAATATGAGAAAAATAAAAGATATTCTAAGTTGTGATTGTATTAGTTGACACTTATTCTATTTACAAAAGATTTTGTTTGCTTAATAAATAAATATATATATTTACTCTTTCTGTAATAATATTATATACACGTTCGCTCATATATATTCCCTAAAAAAATAAAACGCTAAAAACGGTTAACAGAACTAGTTTAGACATTAGAAAAGATTGAAAACATTTTAAAGTTAAAGCCTATGTTAACTTTCACTAACAAAAAATATGCTAAATATTTGGAGTTCAATTAAAACTAGGTCTTTATCATATAAGATACTCAATAGATAAATGCAATAAATGCATTAGTCAATTTTCATTTAGAAATTATCAATTGCAATTTAAATTTGTCAATTTTAATTCAGAAAGTATGAATGGCATTTGAAAAACGACAACATTAATTAGGTCTTTTATTTTAGATTTTTATATACGCAGTGGATTTGAATACATGCACGATATTCAGTTGAGATTTTAATTGATATTTTCTGAATTACAATTGACTAATCTGAATTACAAATGATACTTTCTGAAATATAATTGATATCTTCTTAATTACATTTGAAAAAGTCAATATGATAAAATCAAATTACATATAATATGATAATATCAAATCAGATATAATCAAAAGTAAAAATGATAAAGCTTTAAAAATGCCAGGAAATAGTTTAATATCAAATATATTTACGCTGGCCATTCGACCCGTATTTACCGGGAGAGTCCCGTATTTAAATTTGCTGTCCCGCAGAATTATTTTTTTAATACGGGACAGTACTTAGTCCCGTATTTGTCCCATATTTTTATATTCAAATAAATTTTTATAAACGTAGTTTAAATTTTTATAAATGTCAAATCAGTTGTTTATCTAAATCATAATATTTAATCGGCTTATTTTTTCCCATACAAATATAAACATCCTTTTTTACGACAAACTATTTGACCAATTTTAATGAAACAACAACCAAAAGAAAGGTTTTTTTTGTTTTCATAGGACAATGATATTTTTTTTTTAGAAGATTGCGTTTTTTCAGGTGAAAACCCGTCTTTAAATTAACATAAATTTGAATTTAACGGTCACGCTGTTAAAAGTTAAGGCTTATGACTCTAATATTATGCGCCGACTTTCTGTGTAAAAATAATGCATTTTCGGTTGTATTTGCAGCTCAATCAAATTATATATTATAGGCGCCGACTTATGTATATCTTTCTTTTTTTTGTTTAGTTCAATATTCAATGAACAAGGAGATTTAAATTTTTTAAAATTTTTTTTTTTGTTTTTTCTTTATCTTAAAAAGTGAACGAAAAAAAAGAAGTCTCTTCGAAATGAAAGCAATACATTTAGTTTATACAGTAGTTTTCATTTATAACGAACTCGGTGCAATTTTAATTATAATAAACTTTACGCTTTTTGCCAAAGAATTAAATTTTACCTAAAAATGAAAGTGTTTTATTACAATGATATTTCTTTTATTTAAAATTATTATATCTAATTATGTTGCTTGGTGATTAATTTAGTATTTTTTATTTAGTTTTGAATATAAAAAAAATCATAATAACGCATCAAAAATACAAAAAATATTTCATTAGAAGAAAAAGCACTATACATAGGCTTGAGGCTGACACATCAAATAAAATTTTAGCAAATGAGTTCGAATTGTCCATTCTAGAATCCGCACATTCTACAATGTTCAAGTTTTATAACTAATTATTCAAAATTCACAGCATTCTTTTAAAACGACATTCGTTTATTACGACGAATATTTTCCGTCCCATCATGGTTGTTATAACTGAAAAGTACTGTACTTTGTTTTCGTTTGCTTAAAAATTTTTTTTTTTTAAATCGTATATTGTTGTTGTTTTTTGTTAAGTTTTTTGTAAAATAAGAAACCGACTTCTGATAAATAATATTTCTTAAGAAAAATGATTTGTTACTTATGGATCAACGAAATTCAGCGTGTACGGCGTTCAGTTTCTGTCAAAAAATTTTGAAATAAGTTGTTATGAAAATAAATTTACATGAAAGCATACGCGAGGTACTCGGAGTTTTAAAATTTAAAAATTGACAAAGCGTAAAAAAATATTGTATTTGTTTTTTCTTATGTTGCTACGATTAAATTTTAAAAATAAAATATTTTAAAATAAAATATTTTTAAAATAATTTTTTTTAAAACATACATAGGTATATTCAAAATAATTGAAAACGAAAAATCTTTCTTAAAAACATAATAAGCAATTTAAATGATTTGTTCCTTTGGGCCTAACCAAAATCAACGCTTATGGTGTTTTAAATTAGTAGTTAAGCACATGATATTACGTGAGAATAACTTACTTACCTCGAATTTTTAAAATTTAAACATTGACAAAGCATGCAAAAAAGTTATTGTTTTTTTTTATGTTGTTATTGTTATAAAAATAAAATATTTTAAAATAATATTGTTTTTAAAAATACCTATATTTTTTTAAAAAATACTTTATATATATTCAAAATAATTGAAATACCTATAGTATGTTTGCAGAAACAAAAAATAACATTTCTTAAGAAACATTATGTGTTCTTTACAGATCAACCAGAATAAACGCGTCCGGCATGCAGTTTCTGTCAAAAAATGTTGAAATAAGTAGGTATTTTGTGTACTGTACTTCGGAATTTAAAATTTTAAAATTTGACAAAGCGTATAATAATATTGTAATTATTTTTTCTGATGTTACTACGATTTAGATTTCAAAATAAAATATTTTAAAATAATATTTTTTTTTTAAAAAAACATACATTCAAAATAATTGAAAATACCTATAAAATGTTCGCGAAAAAAAAACTAAAAAATAATCTTAAACTTAAATAAAAGTTGACGTATAATTTCTATCAAAAAATTTACAAATAAATAGGTACTACATGAATTTTCATGAGAGCAACCAAAATACGCGTAACGTGATGTACTGTAATCGGGTTTTTAAAATTTACAAATTGACAAATGGTTTTTGGTTTTTCTCATATTTCTAAGATTGTGTTTTAAAAAATATCTTATATTGAAAAAAATTCTAAATATACCTATTATATGAAATTAATAAAATTTTTGTTGTAAATTAAAACATTCAAATAAATATTTTTGTGTGTACGCGCGTATCAATTTACGGATATATTGGTAGACATATTGACGTACTGCCGTATAAAAGTTGTACGTCGTATGCTTTAATTTATATAAAATAAATATTTAATTATCTACTCTTTTCATCTACTATTCTTCAAGAGGTGGTGTGGTGTAGCTGTAAAAAGAGGGGTTCACTCCTATACAAATAGGTATAATATAAAGTAAAGTAAAGAATTCAGAACCATTTTTTTGAACCATAATAATACAGTAGGTAGGTACTAAAAAAAAATTTTTTTTGTAAATCGTAAATTGTTGTTGCTTTTTGTTAAGTTTTTTGTAAAATTAAAAACCGAATTCTGAAATATGCAGAAACTTAAAAAAAAAATAAAATTTCTTAAGAAAAATGATTTGTTTCTTATGGATCAGCCAAAATCAGCATGTACGGCATTCAGTTTCTGTCACAAAATTTTGAAATAATTAGTTATGTAAAAAAATTTACATGATCGCATACGCGACGTGCTGTACCTCAGAGTTTTAAAATTTAAAAATTGACAAAGTGTATAAAAATACATATTGTAATTGTTTTTTGTTATGCTGCTGCGATTAAATTTTAAAAATAATATATTTTAAAATAACATTTTTTTTAAATAATTTAGTTTAAAACATACAAATATTCAAATAAATTGAAAATATCTACAGTACAATATGTTTGCAAAACTAAAAAAATTATCTTTTTCAAAAAAAGTTTTTTGTCCCTTACGTCCAAACCTAAATAAAAGCGTGCAGCGTATAATTTCTGTCAAAAAATTGAGAAATAAATAGGTACATAAATTTACATTAGAGCAGCGAAAATACGCGTAACTCAATGTACTGTTTCTCGAATTTTTAAAATTTATAAATATTGACAAAATGTATAAAAATATTATTATTGGTTTTTCTTATATTTCTATTATTATGTTTTAAAAAATAATATTTTTTTACAATAATTTTTAATAAAAAATATCTTATATTCAAAATACCTATAATATGAAATTAAAAATATTTTTTGTAGGTACTAAATTAAAACATTCAAATAAATATTTTTGATACATTAAATATTGTACGCGCGTATCGATTTACCGATAATGGATATGTAGACAGACGTATTGACGTACTGCCGTATAAAAATTGTACATCGTATGTTTTGATTTCATTCTAATAATTGAAAAAATTATTTCACACTTTCAACATCGAATAATGTTTTTTTATAATTAAAAAAAATATTTTTAGTTTTACATTGACAAAACGAACGAATTTTATATATCAAAAGTGTATATGAAGATTAGATAGGCGTAGTTTGTAAATGGAACGCTAATTTTTGTTTCAGGAGTGCATAATTGTCAGAATATCATCATATATATATTTGACATTTTAAAACTACCTGTCATTTGAGAAGTTAATTGTATTTAATAGTATTTAAATATTAATAAAGTGAAAAAATTAAGGTTCATTGCTGATATAAATATAAAGAATATTTTTTAAAATGGAATGGGGTAAGTGCTTATTGGTTATCAAATTAAAAATATGATTTAACATAACCTATTCAAGAGAATTTTAATTAAAGCCATCTGCCGGAAATTATTTATCTACTCTGTCATATACTCTTTTACAAGGGCTGAAGTAGCTGGCAACAGTTGAGAGTAGAAAAGAGTTTACTTCTCATAAAGGAATAAAAGCAATAATATTTATTTGTATATTTACTTATGAGTCATGGCTCATGACCATGTATAGAAATATATTTTTGTCAATAAAAAACTTAGGAAATATTAAATAAATAAACTAGACAAAAAGGTATAAAGTAAACTAAGGAATTCAGAATCATTTTTCGCATGTTTTCAGAACTTTAAATAGGCATACATTTGTAGTAAAAATTTACCTATGTAGCTATTAAATTTAAAAAGGAAAAAAGGGTAGGAAATATTTATTCTTTGATTTATTGAAAAACTTTTTTTTTGCTATAAATCATAAGATTGAGATTTAAAAAAAGACTTCGGTTAACTTGACTATTATTTGTACTTCTGGCATCTTCAATATAATATAATACTAAATATTAAACTTATGAATTATGATATGTTAAATTTTGTTGTACTATTATGTATTCATAGAGTTTTTTAATTAGGATACAGAATACGTACGACGCAAGAATTGTTGACAACACTGTTGGCATAATTTTTATTATATATAGTCTAATGTAATTTACACAAAACGAATTTTATATGTTAAAAGAAAAAATAGCTCGAATTTCGAGCACAGGGCGATACTAGTAATTTATTAATTTGTCAATTTGACATAATTTATGTCAGTATAATTAATGCAGTTCGTTGCTTGTTTAAAATTTTAAAATTTTTTTAAAAACATTGTTAAAAATAAAGTACTACTCATAATTATTATTATAAAATATAATATAACTAGCTGTTGACCCGTCACAGAATGACGGAAGGTCAATTGAAAGAAGAACGTTTTCTATTTAAAAGCTATTTCTAATTTCATTATGTACATTATGTTAAAAGTATGTTAAATAAAATTGCAACCGTTACATTTTATATAACGCATATTATGCTTTGATTCTAGTAGTAGATACACAAAAAATTAATAAATGACTCATATAATTTCTTGTTGTATCATAAAAACTTGAAGATCAATAAGTTAGTTAGTCTACTTTTTATATGTTTCGTATTTTATAAAATGTTGGGGTCGTTAGATCAAATCCCTTCTTGGTATATTTTTTTTTTAATTTCAATTAATATTTTTTTTTATTTAAGTGCGTGCTTGCTTAAATTAAATAAATTAATAAAAGATTTTAAATTTTTTTATTGGTGTATTTTATTTCAATAATAAAATACTTGTTTGTTGCTAACATTCTATAATGCACCTACTCAACCTTGCTAAATAATGTATCTATTATTTATATGTACGTAGAATTCTATTAAATATATGTTGATTTTTTAATTCAATTTTGCAATATCAAATGCAAATTATAAATTTTATTTGGAATTTTTTTAATATACCTAATTTTATTTAAAAAAAATTTATTTTGTTTGGCTTCTATGGTACATTGAACTCAGGTATTGTATACCCGAAACCACTTGCCCAAACTTAACACCATTTTCTTCCATTTTTAACTTTTTTTAAATAGAAAAATATTTAAAAGATTGTGCGCGAAAGATGCAGGGATGGGGGATAGATGAGGTTAGATTAAGAGCGAGATGTGGGAAACTTTGAAATTACTTTGATACATTGCTTGATTTATTTGTTTAACCAAAGCACGCAATGCATCAAAGCGAATAATTAAGACTTACTACACAAATGTTCATGTGAAGCATAGACTTCTTAATTTTTATTTACAAAATGTTTTACTATTCATTTAAAATTTCCAGAAAATCATCTGTGATTTTTAAAGCTGAAATGAATTAATTCATAAACTAATAAATAAATTTTATTTCATCAAAAAAAAATTTTTTTTTATTAAAAATAAATAAATAATTTTTTGGCCTGTTTATGATAATTTTGGATATTTTATTTTCTAAAATAAAACACATCTAACAAAACATTAATATTTTATTTTTTTATAACTAAACACATCCAACAAAACACATTTAATTGAATGCGTTTGTTACACCTCATTCTAGATAAATATATTAATAATAATAATAATAAAAATAATAATATAATAATAATATTATATAAATGTTGCAAATTTAAATTCATCTACGTATATTCATATTCAAATTCAAAAAAAATTATATTACGATGTCATTAAATAATAAAATATTGTGTTTTGTTTTTTATTTTATTTGTAAATACAACTGGATATGTAATAATATATAATAAATCAATTAACTTCTTTTTTTGAATATTTTTCTAAAAATTTTATTTTTAAATTTAGTGTCCCGTATTTTTTCTAAAAAATAATGGTCAGCGTAAATATATTTTACCATAATGAGGAGTACAATAGGAAGACTTTACTTGAAACTGGTTTTAGCTCCTGAGCATTTCATCTTTTTAGACAAATAAGGACATGTTCAAAATCAAAATCATCAACAGTTGTTTATATCTTATATTTTAACACTATTCTATACAGAAGGAATTGGGAGGACCCTTTGGAAGCAATTTTATACAAAGACAACTTATTGTTTTTAAACCCCGTAGTGCATAAAAACATACTGTATTTAAATAACAATAATTTAAATATATTGTAAATAATCGATAATGAATTATATTCATTATTATTTCTACAATTTAATATGTGCACTTGAATTTTACAATACAAAGAAACCAATTGTGAATATTAAGAGCACCACAAACAACAACAACAATATAATATATAATAAATTTAATTCCAATATAAATAATTTTCAAACAAATTATATAATAAATCTTCAATCTATATTTAAATAGCATTATAGTTTTAAAAATTAATTAAAAACGAGGAAGAGTGTAGTAGAGTAGACTGTGTCAACTCTGGGATACCCGTATGACCGTAACATATACATTATATCATCCGGTTAATTACTTTTGGCAAAATTTCAGACACCCAGCTTCATTTGTTGTAGTGTAATCCTCATATAAAAGAAGGAGTTGTATGGCAGCTACTCGAACCCTCAGCAGTAGACCGACTAAATTTTGCAGTAACTTTGGCCATTACACTAAACTAATTTTGGCAAAATTTCAGACACCCAGCTTCATTAGGTGTGGTGTAATGCTCATATAAAAGAAGAAGTTGTATGGCAGCTACTCGAACCCTCAGCAGTAGACCAACTAAATTTTGCAGTAACTTTGGCCATTACACTAAACTATTTTTTGTCTGAAATTTTTTGCAAAATTTCAGACACCAAGCTTCATCAGATGTAGTGTAAAGCTCATATAAAAGAAGGAGTTGTATGGCACCTACTCGAACCCTCTGCAGTAGACCAACCAAATTTTGCAGTAGGCCATTATACTAAACTATTTTTGGCAAAATTTCAGACACGCAGCTTCCATAGGTATAGAGTAATGCTCATATAAAATTAGAAGTTGTATGGCAGGTACTCGAACCCGTGAACCAAAATGGCTGGATTTAAATAGCGATTCCGGTTTTTCCATAAAAACGAATTTGTGAAAATTTCATAATCCTAGCTCCTTTATTTTTTGAGTTATCGTGATGACGGACGAACGGACGGAGATACATAGCTAAATCGATTTATTTTTCGATGCTGATCCGATCCATACACTTGAGTCTATATCTACCCCCTCTCCTTCTCTGCGTCACAAACGTAATGGCAAATTTATTATACCCTTGGACTATATAGTCATACGGGTATAATAATATATATATATTTATAATATATACATATATATCTTCTTTTAAATATTAGCCTTTAACATTTATTATATTCATTATTTAAAAAAAATTTTATATTACATTTTAAAGAACTTAAAATTTGCATCGGGATTATTAAATATACCACACAGCTCCAATTTTTTTTTAATCATAATGTTGTCAATAATAATAATAATGATGAATGATTTAACTATTTTTAATTATCATTATAATTAATGATTCTCTTGAATATAAATAAAAGAATTTTTACGATATTTTGTTTATTTCTGTGAAAATTAATGGTTTTATTATAAAATGCACCATCAAGTTAATTTAATTTTTTTTAAATTATTATTATTATTTGCATAATAAAATTAATAAATATTAAATTAGGTATGCGGCATATAAGAATTCGGAAATTAAAGTGTATGATCATTTTAAAATTTTATTAATTAAATATTTTATCTGATGGATTCATATGATTTCCTTTTGAATTATTATTGAATTCTGGTTTTAAAATTGAATTTTAACTATAGAATTACTACATATTAAGAATTATAAAAATAAAACACCGATTAAAACCGTGGAGTGTTAATGCAACATATTTCAGAATTCCGAACATATTTTAATTTCGAAGAATTAAACAATAGCTTTTAACATAAAATTGGAATGAATCTGTAACATTATTTTTGAACATTTTCCAAAATTGTTTAAAAATGTATCTCCGTATAGTAGTAGTATGTCTGGCTGCCCGTTTTTCGCTTGTCCGTCCCACGTCTCTTTGGTTTTAACGAAACTTCTACAATATATAATATATTAGCTTTCATATAATACTAGCTAATATCCAATGCGCGTTGCTGCGCCTCTCAACTCTCAATGGAGGTTAAATTTAAACTTTTAAAAAAAGTTAGCCTAAAAATTACATGTGGGGTAAATGTTAATTTGAAAATGTTTTAGACGTTTTTGCTAGGATTATTCTAGTAATTTTTTAAAGTTTCTGTAATTCAAAAAAGAACTATCTATTTTTCAAAATTAGACGTAATTTACTTCCAAAAAGTTTTTGTTGACCAATCGTAGAACCGACATGTGTTACCAAACACCAAGTCTGTTAACAGACTCAACTCCATTTTCAAGGTGCTTCCCGCATACAAAATTTAAAGTCAATCGGTCAAACCGTTTCTAATTTAGAATAAAGTACGAAACAATATGTTAAAAGCTGTTGTACCGTTTTCTTTTTGGCCAAAGCAGTAAGTGGCAAAATTGGACACGTAATTTGCTTCCAAAAATTTTTTTTTTGTCCAACCGTCGGGCCGACATCTGTTAATAGTATCAACTCAATTCTCAAGGAGTAACATGTATACAAAATTTGAAGTCAATCTGTCAAACCATTTAAATTTTAGAACAAAAAAGTTTAAATACTTACACCACAGCTCCATCTTTTACTAATCATTGTTTTTACTAAATTTTGTGGGTCATATCATCATCAGGGTCATTCTTGTGTGGGTCATATTACACAAGAATTATTTATATATGTATTTTTTTATAACATTTTTTTTTATATTTTTATTGTATTATACAAGTTTTACAAAATATTTTTATATTAAATATTTTCTGATCGAGGTTTAAAACCGAGACCCTCCACTACTTTATCAAAAATTTATTTGGCATAACTTTCAAATAAAATGAAAAAACGAATTATTAAATTATTTTCAGTTTTTTTAAATCTACAAATTCTGAAATAGACTTCTTATGTAGCCGATTAATCTTTTCTTGAGGTTTAAAACGGAGACCCTCCACTACTTTATCAAAAATTTATAAGGCATAACTTTCAAATAAAATGAAAAAACGAATTGTTAAATTATTTTCAGTATTTTTAAATCTGAAACAGACTTCTTCTGTACCCGATTAATCTTTTTTTAGGGAACGAGTTTTATTTTAGAAATGTCTTTTCATAATCCCTTTGTTTGGTTTAGAACTTTTCTGATTGAAATATCAAATTTATTCCATAAATTGTTATATAAATAGTTCATTGATATTGTTTTATTTATATTTTACTATTCATTTATTTTAATAAGTTCTGAGAGACTTTAGTTTAAAAATATTTTTATTTGATTGCTTTCTTTTCTATCAGTACAGTAAAAATTTTATAATCGATTTTCATCTAATTTCCCAAAAAGCTCAGCTTTCAAACGGAGCTCAATTCAACTAAGTGAATACTGGATACTCGCTGTCTTTTGAAGTACTTTTCTTATTATACCCGTATGGCTATAGGTCAAAGGGTATAATAAATTTGCCATTACATTTGTGATGCAGAGAAGGAGGGGGGATAGATATAGACTCAAGTTAGGTATGGATCGGTTCACAATCGAAAAAAAAATCGATTTAGCTATGTATGTCCGTCCGTCCGCATGATAACTCAAAAAATAAAGGAGCTAGAGTTTTAAAATTTTCACAAATTCGTTTCAATGCAATAGCCGTCATCGCTATTGAAATCCAACCATTTTCGTTTGGGGTCGAGTACCTGCCATACACCTTCTTTTTTTATATGAGCATTACTCTATACTTATTAAAGATGGGTGCCTGAAAATTAGCCAAAAATAGTGTAGTTTTATGGAAAAAGTTTGTGCAAAATTTAGTTGATCTACAGCAGTGGGTTCGAGTAGCTGCCTTACAACTTTTTCTTTTATATGAGCATTACTCTACACCTATTGAAGCTAGGTGTCTGAAATTTTACCAAAAATAGTTTAGTGTAATGACCAAAGTTAGTGCAAAATTTGGTTAGTCTACTAAAGAAGGTTCGTAAAGCTGCCATACAACTCCTTCTTTAATATGAGCATTACACTACACCTAATAAAGCTGTATGTTTGAAATTTTGCCAAGAGTAATTAACCGGATGATATAATGTTTATATTACGGCCATATGGGTATCACAGAGTTGACACAGTCTACTCTACTACACCCTTCCTCGTTTTTTATTTATTTAAATCTTAAATTACATAATAAATTGATACAATATCAGTATAACTCTCGACAACTAAAACCATTTTGAGCAAATACTTTCTTGTGCTTTAAAATGTAGTTTTAAATCTTGCATAGTTTTAGGATGAAAATTTTTTATTTGAACTCATATTAATAAAATTTTTTAAAATAAAAAAAAATTTGAATCATTTTGAATCGTTTTTCCTCATTTCTTATCATTTTTAAATATTCATTGCTATTCAAGAATGACCTTGCCTCTTAATTTAATTATAATTTTGTTATTAATGATGTAGATACCAATAAATTAACAATTTATAAAATAATTTTTAATATAAATTCAAAAATGACACAAATAATATAAATTCAAATATTTTTAATAAAATTTTTTAAATTATTATCTATATTTTTAAAAAAATATTATTATTTATTTTTATTTGGAATACAACAATGATGCAATTTATTATTTAATTGTATTATACAATTGTATTATATTTTAACTATAATTGAACTTTTTAATATATTTAACAATAACCTTATTAAAAATTCTCTTAATAATAAACATTAATGTAATGAAAAAAATAATAATAAAAAAATTTAAGAAAAAAATAATATAATTAAAAAAATTTAAACCAAATAAAATAATTATTTTATACAATATAATACATTATAAATAAATTATATTATTAAAGTAATTGCGTTATATCTAACAATTGTCTATCAGCTTCACTACTTTCTTCACTTTCATCATAATCAGCATCATGATCACATAATCCAGCATATCTACCACTTCTCCGGAAATCACAATTAGATGCAGTTGATCCAGATTTATAAATTGGTTCACCATATATACTATTATAATCATAATTGCATACAATATATAATGCTCTGCCACGATTGTCATTTGTATAACGTACACCAGCACAACCAACTTTTTTAACACGATCCGATACCATTAATGTAAAATGACCAATTTTTTTCCTAAAAAAAATTAATGAAAGAAAAAGTTTAAATTTATTTAAAGGTATTTTTAAGGTGTATTAATTTTGAGATTTATAAAATTATTTACTCTACGTATAATGTTTTTTATAAGTACAGGTAATTATATTAAATATCCCAAATGTCAACGTTAAAGTATTTGACAAAGATCATGTATCCAATATGGGAGTTCTATAGATGCTACTAATAAGTAAACTCAAGCGCAGAATTATAAACTCAGTTTATGGAGCCATAAACAGAATATAGCAACACTGTAGCCACTTTAACATAGAATTAACACGCCGACATCCAACAACTAACAGGCATCTGAAGAAGAAGACTATAACTATGTAAAAATAAATTTTTAATTTGAACTCAATTTCAGTTTAAAACTATATATTTAAAACTAGAAAACTAAGAAGATCTATCTGTTAGAATTATCATATTCTGGTATATATAAATATTACTCAGATCAGACGAGATGGTTATGGCACCATCTTTTCAATCAAAAGATCTTGAATTCAGATCATATTCAATAAAAAATTATTAAAATAAAAATTGTTTAGACATTATATAAATAGACATGGAAGTTCCATAAAAATCATGATAGCCGAATATTTAACAGCTTAGTATAAATAATGATTCAAGAAATCGGAGGACTAAAGATGAACTTAGATGATCATTACACAGTTGAATTTACCAAATCTTATTTCCTAAATGTTATAAAACACCTATGTACTATTTATCCAAATATTTAGAAGAATATTAACATCTTTCTTGTACAAATGGTACAAAATTTCCACTAGCCCTCTAATTCTATAAGCATTAATATTCAAAGCCCAGCAATTCCCCAAAATATTTTTACATCCTCATTCTCGAAAACAAACATCTGTATTAAATCTTCCACTTAGGATAAAATATGTCTTAGTAAAATTTCACATTACCCAAAAAAACTTTGTGCAGACCCAATGGGTGACTTTCAGTGTTTTCCATTGTCCCTCTATAAAAAAACATATATATATATATATATTTTAAACATCTTGCATGCAGCACATTAACAGCTTTTTTGTAAAACCATGTAAATGTTTTTGAAAAATTTTTTGATAAGTTCAAAAAATGCACCTATAGCATAAACAGGTTAATAAGTCTAACATAAGTCTAAGTGGCTAGAGTACCGACCTTTCATGCGAAAGACCCTGGTTCGAATCCCAGTTAAAGCAAAAAAACTTTTCTGGTTTTCGACTCGACTCAGCTGCCATTCGTCATTTGGTTTCAGTTAATGGTTTATATAAGACAAAATATAAACAAATATTTTAATTAAATAATATAACTCACAGATATAAAATGCCATATAATTCAAATACATTATTATTACAATATATAAACAAAATACAATTATATCTATTAAAATCTAAGACGTTTCTACATGTTATAAGGCCTACTACTATCTTATGTTTAAATTGAAATTGGAATTAATTACACCAATATAAAACAACCCTCTGTTTCAACATGTACCTATGGTATAGACAGGTTTATAAGTCTAACAATTGAACTGTCATCATTAAATCATCAATTAAAACTATTAAACTTCATGACAACACTAAAACTTGTTTGAAGATAAAATGAAGAGTTAAACCAGCTTATACTATTTTAAACTACTTACGGATATTAAAATCTTGTAAAAAACGGTAATTAATTAAAAAAATATTTTAATTCAAATAGAAATATTGCATAATTATAATAATCAACGCAAATTATTCAAACAATTTTTCAATTATATTTAGACTTTACATGATAAACCTTTTTATACCCGTATGACTATATAGTCAAAGGGTATAATAAATTTGCCATTACGTTTGTGACGCAGAGAAGGAGATGGAGTAGATATAGACTCAAGTGTATGGATCGGATCAGAATCGAAAAATAAATCGATTTAGCTATGTATGTCCGCCCGTCCGTCCGTCCGCACGATAACTCAAAAACTAAAGGAGCTAGGATCTTGAAATTTTCGCAAATTCGTTTTTTTTGTAATAGCCGTCATCGCTATTGAAATCCAGCCATTTTGGTCTATGGGTTCGGGTAGCTGCTATACAACTTCTTTTTTTATATGAGCATTACTCTGTACCTATTACAGCTGCGTGTCTGAAATTTTGCCAAAAGTAGTTTAGTTTTATAGCCAAAGTTTCTGCAAAATTTGGTTGGTCTAGTGGAGTGGGTTCGAGTAGCTGCCATACAACTTCTTATTTTATATGAGCATTACTCTCCACCTAATGAAGCTGGGTGTCTAAAATTTTGCTAAAAATAGTTTAGTGTAATGGCCAAAGTTACAGCAAAATTTGGTTGGTCTACAGTAGAGGGGTCCGAGTAACTGCCATACAACTCCTTCATTTATATGAGTATTCCACTACACTTAATAAAGCTGTATGTTTGAAAATTTTGTCAAAAGTAATTAACCGGTTGATATAATGTATATGTTACGGTCATACGGGTATCCCAGAGTTGACACAGTCTACTCTACTACACTCTTCCTCGTTTTTTAATAGAAATTTAATCATTTTAAGTATTTTTTAATGTATTTTAATAAATTATCAAGTACTACAAATTATACTATAAATTACTTTTAAAATATTTTAATAAAATTTCTATAATTATAATGTAATCAATAAAACTTTTAATGAATAACTAAAAAAAAAATTTGCATTTAATATACAAAAAAAAACCATATTTCTCTGGAGAATAAATTTACAAAAAACCAAATCAAATTTTTATAATAAATAAATATTAACTTAAATTCATTATCATATACTAATTACAATATTGTACAACACCTGTTTAAAACTTTAAATTATCTATTTATTTAGAAAAATTACACTACATAATTTAATTTAGTCATAGTATAATAAATAACATATACGAGTATTAATTAAATTTTGAATAAAAAAAAAAAACAAAAAGTGAAAGTAATTGATAGTATCATAATAATTGCATCAGCAAAATAAAATAAAACGTTTAACTTAATTAATTATTAACATAATAATGAATTAAATAAAATATGAGAAAAAAAATTTTGTAATTAATTTTATCAAAGCTAATCCGACAAGTTGTTAAAACGGGTTACTAAAGCAATTTTGCATTTTATTAAATCATTATATTGTATGTCACTTGATTGTATTTCGTTTAACTGGATATTTCACATGCATTAACATGTTTTGGATCATTGATTTTGATTACCAAATTCTATTATAAATTCTACTAAGTAAAGGGCGTATAAATATAATATAATATGTAATATATAGTCAAATAATCAATCAAATGAAATCAAGTTGAATGAAATCCATGTCAAATGAAAACCTACTACAGACAGCTTGCTGTCAAAATAAACTTAAAACAAATAAAGTAGAGGCTTATAAGTCCCGTAATTACAAGTATTGTATTAATTATTGAAATTTCTTTATTAACTGCGAAACAGAGCAATTGCTTTATTAAGAAGTCTTATAATTGCTTCATCACTTGATGTCCACCGTTTATCAAAACCTTTACCCGGTTTTATAAATATGTACCTTAAAGAAAATTCTTATTCAAAGAAATAATGAAAAAAACCAAGGGTTTTTAAAAAAGCACATTTTCAAAATTATATTGTAAAAAAAATAATAATCTAATCAGTACTTAAAATATAATCCCAATGCACTCTAGAAAACCTGATAACAAGTGCGAACTATAAAGTTGGAGCTTCAATGTTAATGTTTAATTTTGAAAAAGCATACACTGGTGAATAAATTACTGATTTATACAAACATTTAAGTTTTAATTTTTAACTTCTAATAGCCCTTCAATGGCCAAAATTCTTACCAAGCAAAAATTATTTAATGTTAAAACTTTTTTCTGTAGCCCCCGTCCGTTACGGAGCTACAGCCCCTTGAAGTCGGAAAAAGCCCTATATTTAAACAGTTACAACAAGAGTTCTATTAAGTATATGTTCAGTATGAAAACAGTAAAAGCCAGCAGTTTTTATAAGCTTAATAATTTTTTTAAAAGCAAATGCAAAACTAAATTTATGCAAAATTTTTGACTCCACAAGAAATATCAAAATTTAGATATGTCCTTAATTGCTTTAATTTGTTTAAGTTTTGAATAGCACTTAAAATAACATTTAATTTTAAACGGCTCGGTAGTCGCCGTGGTGAAAGTGCCAACCTTTTAATCGAATGTGAGATAGACAGGCTTGTTGACTTAACAATTAAACAGTTAGCAAGTAAAAAGAAACAAATAAAAGTAGATATAGTAATACTTATTCTACTGAGTTATTGGAAAGCGATACTAATAAAATTTCTATTATTTATTTCATTTTATATTATGATCAGACAAGTTTTGAATAGATAACATTTAACACTACCCAAGCCTACCATTGTTATATTATAGTCATAAATCATTTTCTAATACTTTTATCTCAGAATTAAGTAAGTTATAGTACTTAATATTTTGTTAAAAGCTGTTTGTTTGGTTCACAGTAACTTAACAGAATGATAATTGTTTTAGAAATACAAAAGAAACTTTCTTAAAAATTGAATACACCAAAAACGAGGAAGAGTGTAGTAGAGTAGACTGTGTCAACTCTGGGATACCCGTATGACCGTAACATATACATTATATCATCAGGTTAATTACTTTTGGCAAAATTTCAAACATTCAGCTTTATTAAGTGTAGTGGAATACTCATATAAAAGAAGGAGTTGTATGGTAGCTACTCGAACCCTCTGCAGTAGACCAACCAAATTTTACTGTAACTTTGGCCATTACACTAAACTAATTTTGGCAAAATTTCAGACACCCAGCTTCATTAGGTGTGATGTAATGCTCATATAAAAGAAGAAGTTGTATGGCAGCTACTCGAACCCATGGTTCAAAATGGCTGGATTTAAATAGCGATGACGGCTATAACAAAAAAATTAATTTGCGAAAATTTCAAGATCCTAGCTCCTTTAGTTGTTGAGTTATCATGCGGACGAACGGACAGACGGACAGACGGACGGACAGACGGACAGACGGACAGACGGACAGATGGACAGGCGGACGGACAGACGGACAGACGGACGGACGGATATACATAGCTAAATCGATTTATTTTTCGATTCTGATCCGATCCATACACTTGAGTCTATATCTACCCCCCCCTCTTCTCTGCATCACAAACGTAATGGCAAATTTATTATATCCTTTGACTATATAGTCGTACGGGTATAAACATCAAACAAAAGAACTACAATCATTTTCATTACTACAATAGAACTGCAATATAATCTTAAAACACACATTTTTTATATTTCAGTGTCACTGATATATTATTACTATATAATTCAAAATATTGTTCAATTTAGAAAAACCTATACAAGTAGCAAACCTTTAATTTAAATAAAATTATTATTTAATTGAAAAATCATTGATGAGTCCAAATTCCTCAATTAAATAACAAATTGTACTCATCAAACCTAAAACACCTCGTTATCGATTATAATTTTCTCAACAAATTAAATTAACACGATTTATTATTTGTAAACCATATTATTAGCGCTTATAATAATTATATAATTATACAATTATAATTATATATATACATATATTTAAACCAAATCAACATAATAATTATGTACATACATATAAGTTTTTGTATAATATAATAGTTTTTTTTCCACTGATTTATTAATATTCCCTTAATAATATTTATATTATATAAGTATTGTATATTAAAATATAATTAATAAATAAATGAGAATATTAAATATGACAAATTAATTACACATTATAGATTTGTAACTACAAGAATACATAAAAGCTTCCTATTGCTAATTCTTTTATTAAATCCAATTATTTTATAAATAACTCTAAGAATATTTTATGTATATTTACAATCACGGACAAAATTTTTAAAACATTTTTAAAAGACATTTTCTGATGAATAATATTATTTAAGATAATATCTAAGTATGCTAATTGATAATTTTGCCTTCCTTCTGATTTAGGATTCGGCCTAATGGTATTCAGTACAATTTTATTAGACCGGGTTCTAAAAATAGTTAGGGGCAAACTCTTGTGCTTGGTAAGCCACGTTTGAAAATATATGCGGCAAGCTCGTTTGCAAATTTTGAAAATTCTAGGGGAAAAGTTAGGTGTAACTGACATATATAAAGATTTCCGGAACCAGAGTACACATAGTGGGTTGACTATGTTGAAAATTTATTGAACCAAGAAGGTTCAAAATTAAAATCTGTGTCAAATGTAAGATGACAAGCATTTCGAAGTTTTAAAATATTTGAATGACGCTTTTGAGAAACTGCCACGCAATATTCTGAACTCGATTGCTATGAATCTAATCAGGCTACGAAGTTAAAATTGAAAATTGGCAAGTGCGTTGACTATGTTGAAAATTATTTGGACTCACTTTTTAGTCTATAATTCTATTATAACATACTGAGGATTAATACAGAATTAGTTAGTAGGTTTGTTTGTTTGTACTAACTCAACGGCTTTAATTTAAGATCACTTTGCCTATTCCTGCCGTTGCACGGGTTTTGTTTTTATAAATATCAAAATTTAATAGGAAAATTTGTTTAGAGTTAAGCCTTGTGGTAATCAGGCACAATTCATTACAAAGAAATTTTTTATCAAGCGTCGTGCCTGAAGGGGTTAACAAATTTCAAGTTTCTCAATCCCAGCTCTAGTGAAGATGTCAAAAAGGAACACATATATACAAAACTGGGCATGGATAAAACTTAAAGTCACATTGGTTAAATAGAAGAACCGTCAGATTATACACAGTATCTGTGCCGCATTGGGTTAACAAACCTTATCAAAACTTAAAATTTGCCTGTAAATAAATCTACAGCAGGTATTTCAAATATGCTTTAAGTTGATATGCACCAACAATTTTACATATTTTTTATACATATATAAATTTATGTAACAACATTTGCTTTTTACAATTTAATGTCCAAAATTGTTTGTATTCACACCTGTTTATTAAATAATATGCATGTAAATTATTATTTATTCTATTAAGAATAATTTACATGAAATTAATTATAATTCAAATATTTACTTTTATATATGATTAAATTTATTGACTTCATAAATATAAATAATATTTATTTTTAAAAAAACATACCCATCGGGATGATCATCATATTCATCAATAAATGTTTGATTTGCATCTTTATGCTCATTAAACCATAATCCGATAATTAATTTAATACGTTTTGAATTTGAATGAAATGCTGGTTTTTGCCAACTAATACCAACATTTTGTCCACTAAATTCATACTTATCTGAATTTTTATAAATATAAAAAGAAATATTATTAATTAATAATATATATATATATGTTCGATATATTATAATTTTAAGCAATTGCAACTTATTCTACTAGTTAAAGTTGAAGGCAGATGGAGTATTAAAAGAAAACAAAAATTATGGGTTAGAAAAGTCAAATAATGATCGGACTGCCCTCCAGAAGGTAGAACAATTCGTACAATCAGCGTAGAATATAGAAAATATCAAATCTGTCTGCAGGCATCCATTGGTGAATTTTAATACTATGTAGTATAATGCCGAACTCTATGAACTGTATAATGACGTTGATGTAGTCACGAAAGTCAAAATCAGACTCCATCATTGGCTCTGTCACGTCGAGCGAATGTCAACCGATGCTCCAGTCAAGAGTATATTTGAAGCCAAACCTCCAGTCAAGAGGATATTTGAAGCCAGACCTCAAGAAAAGCGATGTCAATGAAGATTGAAACCCCGTTAGGGGGATGAGACATCGGCAGACTTAAAAAAACTGCGCATCGCTAATTGGAGGAGATCTGCGCAAAACCGAGAGGAGTGGAAGGGGATATTATATCAGGCCCAGAACCTTAATGGTTTGTAGTGCCTAACAATTAAGTAAGTTAGTAATAAAATCATATTAAGTTTTCAATTATTTACATATATATTTTTTTACTACTCACCAGTATTTCGACACATATCATGTTCAAAACGGCATCTTTTTGCATTTAATCCAGCTAAAAATGATAATTCATTATCCCATTTTAATACTGACATATTTTCAGCTGATTCATAATCAGGTACATCACCCATGGCTATTTTATTTCTAGCAATATTATGTAAATCAAGTATTAAATTTATACGTCTTTGATTCATTCCAATCATTGTTGCATCATTTGGACAATCTGGACCAAATTCACCATCATTATTACCTGTAAATTAAAGAAAATGAACTTTTAATTTACTTTATAAAATTTATATAACATTTATGGAATAACTTTTAATATACAAACTTTATAATGATTAAAATGATACTTAAATACTATGTTAATTACAATTACTTGGTACTCATTACTCTTTAATTACAATTAAAAAATATTTATAATTTGTAATGATACTTTGAAAAAATTCAGTTTTTACTTTATAATTCCTAAAAAGTAAATTTACATTTCAATTAATTTTGTACTTATTATTGAAATTTAATTACTTTTGTAATTATTTTTGAAATTTAATTACTTTTGTAATTATTTTTAGTAATTAATTGCTTTAAAGTAATTAAATACAAAGAAGTACTAAATTATTATAAGAATTACAAGTATTTTTGAAAAATCACGCAATTTAAAATAAAACTAAATCATTTAATCAATCAGTAATCATATATTCAACAAAAAATGATTGCTTGATTTTTCAAAAATACTTATGAAATTCTTATGATAATTTAGTATTTTTTAGTAAATGTTTAAAGTAATAATTTATCAAAGACAATGTATATTGCATTTCCTTTAAATTACATAAAATTTATGGTTCCCATAGTAACATGTATTAGCAAACTAAGATTTTTTTTACAATGCACAACTGCTAACTTTTTATACTTAAATTTAAAAAAAAATATTGCATACTTTTAGCAATAACTTTTTAGATTACTTATATTTTAATCTGGACTTTAATTTACTTTTCTATTAATTTTTCTTCTTTTTATTATTTAGTAATTAAAATCATTTGTAATATTAAATAAACTAATATGAAACTTTTAAAAACTTAACTTTAAAGTATTAATTTTATATGCAATGACCTGGATAAATTCATTTGAATATTCAACAAAATGTTTAATGACAAAAAAAACGAAACTTTGAATAAAACAAAATTTTAAATAAGCTAATAGGGAACTATATTGAACTTTTTAACTTATTCATTTGATTAATTTTCACATAAAATTTAAAAAATTTCAAATTTCAGGATGAAGTAAAAGTTTAAATATGTCTATTTTAGAGTTAAAAAAAAAAAAAATTAAACGAGTGTGATTGAGCAGATCTCAACTCTGGGATACCCGTATGACCGTAATATAAACATTATATCATCCGGTTAATTACTTTTGGCAAAATTTCAAACATACAGCTTTATTAAGTGTAGTGAAATACTCATATAAAAGAAGAAGTTGTAAGGCAGCTACTAGAACCCTCTGCAGTAGAGCTACCAAATTTTACTGTAACTTTGGCCATTTCACTAAACTTTTTTTAACAAAATTTCAGACACCCAGCGTCATTAGGTGTAGTGTAATGCTCATATAAAAGAAGGAATTGTATGGCAGCTACTCGAACCCTCTACATTAGACCGACCAAATCTTGCAGAAACTTTGGCCATTACACTAAACTATTTTAAGCAAAATTTCAGACACGCAGCTGTACAGAGTAATACTCATATAAAAAAAGAAGTTGTATGGCAGCTACCCGATCCCATGGACCAAAATGGCTGGATTTAAATAGCGATGACGGCTATTACATAGCTAAATCGCTTTACTTTTTGATTCTGATCTGATCCATACCTTTCAGTCTATATCTACCTCCCCCCACCCTCCTTTTTCTCTGCGTCACAAACGTAATGGCAAATTTAGTATACCCTTTTGACTTAAAGTCATGCGGGTATAAAAACTAAAGTAGTGATAGATAATTAGAAAATGAAAAGTTTTTCTTATTTTCGAACTCTAATTGAGTTTTGATACTTTTTTGTTTGGACTCACTTAATTCTACAAATTAAAAGTTTATCTTTAATGGCTTGCAACGAAAAAAAGAAACGTTACTAATTACATTTATTGCATTTATTGAACGTTTCTAATTGCATATTATTAATGAAATAACTTAATAATAACTTAACCTTGCTAACCTAAATTTAAACTTTTAATATGCATATGAACCCTTTTATTTTTGACTCATAACATTACCATATAATAAAATCTACTTTTCAATTTAAAAATGTTATTAAATAAATTTTATAAAATTCATAATTTTGAATAATACCTGTTTTTATACCCGTTATATAACTAGAAATATTGTATGACAAAAGGCTGTCAAGTATAACATGATAATAACTAGTTATTTAGTATAACATGTTATTTTTCAAGGTTGTGTACTTAAATTTTTTGATATAATCGATTTTTTTTTCGATTTATTAAACTTTTTTTGGATCTTCATATCCTTTTTATGACTTGTCATTGTTTTGAATTATTTTTTTATCATTTTCATTAAATCATAAATATTTTTTTTTTTTTTTCTTTTTAAAAAATTGTAAATAAAATTGTTTTTTATAAAAAAACAAAATATGTCAAGGAAAACTTTTTTATTAAAACGTCAAATTTTCGTAGTATGAATACAAATTTTTATAACATCGCTACAACATCTTATTATACGATCGCTACAACATCTTATAGACCCGCAGTGTGAACCCTAAGTTATACCCTTATAGCCTAAACAATAAACTTATTAACTAAAAATGGATAATTGGATCAGTTAAATAATTTGAGAAATGTTAAAAACAAGTAATGGGATCCGAAAAATCTGAATAAGTCATGTGTCAAAAAAAATTTATGAGTCACATTATATTAACGGTAATTGTAAAAGTATTAATGTTGAAAGATGGTTTTAAAATTTAATAAACTTTACTTTGGAACAACTTTTTATTTTATACAATATAAATTCCACCCCGTGAAATAGTATTTAATACAATAACTCCTAATATGAAATAACTTTGAACCAAATGAAACAGTTCCTAATTTTTTAAAAAAAAAAAAATTGAATGTGTAATCCCTAGTAGTATTGCAATAATTTAATTGTGAATAACTTCTAATTTCATTTAAAATATTACAATTTATTACTTTGCAATTTTTAAAACGACTTAACGAGTACAAAAGTTTCAAACGAAATATCATCCAAAAATTAAAGAATGAAATATATATGATCCAAAAACAGGAACAGTATTGTTGTTGTATTAAATTGAGTAATGTTTTGACCGTATATCATTTCGAAGATTGAATCCAAATATATATTTTGTTCTTATTTAATTTTTTTAAAGTGAGTAGGATGACCATTCGTGCTAATTTTGTCAGTACAGTACTGATTTTCAAACCTTTGCACTCATTAAAAAGTACTTTCATAATTTTAACCTTTTTTTTTTTTAAATGTTTGATTCATCATCAATTAATAGTTTTCATTATTGAAAATTAGGGCCTCGGTAGTGTAGTAAGTAGTGTAGTAAGTAAACTTAAAACAACGTATCATTTATTATTTAAGAACTTATATTAGAGCTGTTGCAAGTGGCCCTTCGCTATATTACTTACTTTATCGACATAACAAATTATTATTTTTGAGCCTAGTCCAAAGCCTTCCTCCATTGGCTTCTTCTGTCTCGCAGCTTCTCTTCAACTTCCAACAATATTCAGCATTCTTACGTCTGCCTGAACACCGTCTTTCCATCGAAGATGTGGTCGACCTCTTCTGCGTCTACCCTCCTGATTGGAGTCAAAAACCGCTCTTGGTGGAGCATCATCGTTCACCCTTACTACGTGACCTAACTAGCGTAATCGTTAGATTTTAATCCAAGTTACGAGATCAGTATCGTTGTACAGCTCATACAGCTCGCTATTTTATCGCTATCTTCAAACTACATTGACGTTAGAAAGACCCTATCAGTTTTTCATCGTAGTTGGTAATGGTCTTCGCTATATACGCAATTATTTATTTAACAGAAACCATTAAAGCTTTAATAAAACCCGTTAAACCACCTCATTCACATACGATTTGGCTTCTTCCTTTAAGCACTTAAAAATAAATACTGCTTTTAAAATTACTATCACTATACATCCTTCATGTAGATCGTGAAGCGATTCCCTTCCAAAAAAAAAAATTGTACTGATTTCGCTTTTTAAAAAAAATGGTTACCTTAATTTTGGGTTTATATTTCATTTTTCTAAAGTTTTGTGTTACAACTAATGTTTTTATAAACAGTTCCTGGCACTTAAATGACAATATTCTGAGCTACATAATATTATGTATATTATTAGATGGCATTCAGAAATTGAACTAAATTTTACCTTACTGCTAACTGTATTTCACTTTACATTAAAAAAAAACCATCCCTTTTAGAATTACGCAAAAAACAAATTCCAGAATATTCATTATAATTTCTTCCATCATTTAATTTTAACTTACATTTACTTATTCCTGAATTTAAAATTTTAAACCATGAAATTCAAATTATTTTTAAACAAAACCACCATTACAATTATATGATTTCTAATAAAGTTTATGTGTATATATAATATATATAAACAGAGTGTCCTGCACTCAGTGGTTCATAGACCTGAAAGTGATAGAGAGGATCCAGACGAATAAAATATTGATCTGGAGGGGAATATATTTCTAACGGTTTTCGTAATAACGATATTATCGGAGATTAAATTGGTACATTAATAACGGTTTTTTACTCAAAAATACAGTTATTTAATAAAAACAGTGAAAAATATCGGTATTTTTCGGATTTAAATCCTTGTAATTCTTAAATTTTGAAAGACAATATTAAGTTAAGATATGATTATGAAACCTCATAAACTCAGCTTATAAATTCAGGCACGAACGTTAGAAAAAGACTCGCCTCCAGATCAATGTTTTATTCGTCTGGACACCCTCTCGAAGATATTACATCTCAGAAACCGTTCGAAATAGATCTCACCCCCCTTCCCTTCAGAACAATTTTTTGTTAGTCTAGACTCTCTCCACACCTTCAGATCTATGGACCACAGAGCTCTGGACACCCTGTATACTATAAATAAATGACATTATTAATACCTAATTCTATAAATTAAATAAAAAATCAAATAAATTTATCAAAAAAATTTTATACAAATTTTTAATTTAAAAATTCCAAAAAAAAAAAAACCATCTAAATTAATTAATACTGGATCATTTCAAATCAAATTATAATTAAATTTTAATTTACAATTTAATTAAAAATATATTTATTAATAATAATAATATTGTTATTCTATATTTTCTTTCATTTTTAATTAATTTACGGATTTAATTAATTTAATTAAATATTAAAAGAAAAAAAATTAATTGTAAAAGTAATTTTTATATTAAACGAATTAAATAAGTTTTATTAATAAATAAATTATATTTAATTAAATACTAAAATTTATCAAAATCAAATATTACAAATATTAATAAAAATAAAATTAACACTTGAAGTGATTATTGAAATTAATCTGTAATAAAAATGAAATTAATAAATTCAAAAAAATAAATAGTAGGATAATAATTTTAAATTGGTCAAATAACTTAATAACTATTAATAATATATTAATTAAAATTTATAAATAATAGAAATATTATAAGGCAAGAGAATTTTATTCAATATTTTTAATTAATATAGTATATATTTAAAAAATAATATCTTTTAAAATATCCCTTTTAACTTATCAATTAAAATGATAAGTTCCTCCAAAACTGATTAGATCTAATAATTTTTTAAACCAACTATATTTAACTTCATATTTAATATTTATTATATATATACTAGCTGTTGACCCGTCACAGAATGGCGGAAGCTCAATTGAAAGAAAAACTTTTTCCAATTAAGAACTATTTCTAATTTCATTATATAGATATACATATATTGCATATCAGTACAAACTTATTAAATAAAATCGCAACAGTTACATTTTGTATTACGCAGATTATGCTTCAAATCTGGTAATAAACACACAAAAACTAACAAATGACTCATATAATTTCTTGATGTATCTTAAAAATTTTAAGAAAAACGAGGAAGAGTGTAGTAGAGTAGACTGTGTCAACTCTGGGATACCCGTATGACCGTAACATATACATTATATCATCCGGTTAATTACTTTTGTCAAAATTTCAAACATACAGCTTTATTAAGTGTAGTGGAATACTCATATAAAAGAAGGAGTTGTATGGCAGCTACTCAAACCCTCTGCAATAGACCAACCAAATTTTGCTGTAACCTTGGCCAATACACTAAACTATTTTTGGCAAAATTTCAGACACCCAGCTTCATTAGGTGGAGAGTAATGCTTATATAAAGTAGGAAGTTGTATGGCAGCTACACGAACCCACTGCAGGAGACCAACCAAATTTTACAGAAACTTTGGCCATATAACTAAACTCCTTTTGGCAAAATTTCAGACAAGCAGCTGTAATAGGTACAGAGAAATACTCATATCAAAAAAGAAGTTGTATGGCAGCTACCCGAACCCATCGACCAAAATGGCTGGATTTAAATAGCGATGACGGCTATTGCAAAAAAATGAATTTGCGAAAATTTCAAGATTCTAGCTCCTCTAGTTTTTGAGTTATCGTGCGGACGGACGGACAGACGGACGGACAGACGAACGGACAGACGGACAGACGGACGGACAGACGGACGGACATACATAGCTAAATCGATTTATTTTTCGATTCTGATCCGATCCATACACTTGAGTCTATATCTACCCCCCATCCTTCTCTGCGTCACAAACGTAATGGCAAATTTATTATACCCTTGGACTATATAGTCATACGGGTATAATAAGTTATGCAGTCTACCTTTTCTATGTTTTGAATTTGATAAAATGTTGGGGTTGTTAGTTCAAATCCCTTCTTAGCAAAATTTTTTTAGTTTCAATTAATATTTTTTTTTTTTATTTAATTCCGTACTTGTTTAAATTTTTAAAATTAAATTCGATAAATTTATTTGTTAATAAAAGATTTGACATTTTTTTATAGATTTATTTTGTTTCAATAATGTCTATTTCTCCAGCTACTATTAACTTTTTGTATACATATTTTTGAAAAATGTTGCTAAGCTATGTAGTTTCACAACATTTATTTAGATCCGAATCGAAATACTTGTCTTTTACCAACATTCTATAATGTACCATTACCAACTTGCTACTACTTAAATGTTGAGTTTTGAATTGAATTTTGCATTATCAATTTATAAATTATAAATTTTATTTTTTGATTTTTTTTGTTATACCTAATTATGTAAAAAATATATAATATTTTGTTTCATTTCTACGGAGCATTTCATTTGGCTTTATTTAAAGGATGAGGGAAACTTTGAAATTGCTTTGATTACACTGCTTGCTTTATTATTTGCTTTTCAAAGTAAATCAAGCAACGCAACAAAGCGTAAATTGGTCCTTCGCCGTAATTTCAGTTTTTCATTCAAAATACTTAAGACTTATTACAGAAATACTCCAGAGAAGCATAGTCTTAATTTTACAAAAATTCAAAAATATTTTACTATTTATATAAAATGTCCCGAAAATGTACTGTGAGTTTTAATAAATGAAATGAACTAATTCATAAAAATTTAAAATATTTTAAATACATAAAAAAAATTTTTTTTTATTTATTTTTGTTTTTTTTTTATAATTGAACATATCTAAGAAAACACATTTAATTGAATGCGTTTGTTACACCTGATTTCCTGGACAAATAATAATATTAGTTATTATAAATTAAATACAATTCACTACTTACATCCAATATGTTTTAAATAATCATAATCAGTTCCATTCCATACTTTACATAAATCTGGTTTACAATAAAATACTTTATGATCTATAACATTACTTTCAACATCAATTTCTTCAACATCACAATACACTTCAATTATAAATATTAATAAAATCCCAACTAAAAATTTATTATTAATTAATAAATTCATTATTAAATTTTCATTAATAAAAATTGTCACTTTTATTAATTATTTTTATATTAAATTTTAATTAAATTTTTTTTTTTTTTTATTTTATTTTATCAATATTTTATTTAATATCCACTAAATTTGTTTTGATGAGCGTTCAATTACAAAATAAATTATAATTTAATCAAAAAATGAATCAGTTTCTTTGCTTATATATAGTCATTTGAAAAATAAACTTTTTTTTTTAATATTTATATTAAAAGTTTAACTTTATTATTGTCAATTTTCTTAAAACAAAATAATAAAAATAATAAAAAAAAAAAAAAAATTATTAAAATTTAAGAAAAAGTGGGATGATTAAATTAGTTATTATATTAATTATTCTTAGATTAGTTTATATGTGATATTTATCGAAATTTATTTATATGAAAATTTTAATATATATATATAAAGATACAAAATATCACCTTATATACATATATGTATATAAAAATGAAAGTTTGTTTAATTGTTTGTTTAATTGTTTGTTTGTTGGTTTGTTTACTTGTTTGTTTGTTCGTTGTTTGTATGTAACCAATATATAGACTCCTAAACTTCTCAGCCGATTCTCATGCAAATTTGTATATAAAGATTTTTGGGTACGGAAAGAAATGGGCTAAAAATTTTGCTCTAACGGACCGCCAAGTTGAGGCTGTAATGCGAGTATTTAAACTTTTTTAGTCTTAAATTAAAACGGCTTGACTGACTGATTTCAAATTTTCTATACGTGATGCTCTTTGAAGACTTGAAATTTGTTCACCAACGTAGGCCCGACGGTTGGTCAAAAGAAATTTTGGAAGCAAATTTCGTTCAAATTTACGAAGTAATGCTTTGGCCAAAAAGAAGTACTGCTTTGTCGGCCGTTAACCAATTGCGCAACAACCGCTTTTTACAGATTTTTTTTTACCTTATTTTAAACTTTAAATGTTGTATGCGTGAAGTTCCTTATCTTTACTATACGTGGTGCTCCTTACCGGTGGAGTTTAGGATGGTGGGTTTCTGGCGAATTATGTCAAGTGAATTAATATTTCTGCGCCCTATTAATAATTATGAAAAATTTCAAGTGAAATTTGATAAATTTGTTAAAAAATTGCTAGAATATTTCGAGTAAAATCGTTTTAAAAAATTGCTTTAATACGTTTTTATATTAACATTTACAACATGTGTAATTTTTGTGTTACCTTTTCTCAATAATATCAACTTAAATTAAACCTCCATTAAGAGGCGCAGCAACACGTGCCGTGTATTAGCTGGTATATATATATATATATAAAACTCCAAAATAGTTTAGGAATATAGTAGTTGATTTAAACCAGTAGAAAACTGAGTTGATAAATAAGGAATCCATTGTACAATTTCAAGCAGAAGCTATCTATAGGTTTTATTTCACTTTAGAAACATTATATTATTATTAATTTATTCCAATTCAAAATTTGTATGTAAATAACTGCAAATCAACAGGTTTCAAACAATTTTCTGTATTCTAGTCAGCACCGTGGTCTTCGTGTCCTTTCTTTCGAGCTTTTCTTTACTCTCTCTTAATTCTTCCCTTCACAACTCCATTAGAGCTTCTCTTAAAGGAAAGACAAAATGATGAGCATTTTAATTTTTATAAAGAAAGTTGCTTAAAATCAATCAAGGCTATATAAGTATCAATTCTTAGTGGTACTAGATATTATGATTAACATAATTGTATTAATTATGATTACAAACATTTGGAAATTATTTAAGAATTTGATTAAAGTATGAAATCTTAGTATTAATCATAAAGGGCCTTATGAAAGCTAACTACAACTGCAACTAAACTAATTAATATAATAAATACAATTCTTCAGAGACAATAATTGTTAATTTAATTCATTGATATTTGATTAATATATGGTTTGGATAATTTACAATTCTTAATGATGCACTTCTATATATTTGGAGATATTATAATTAGAGATACGCAAGATAAAACGAAGGAATATCAATAAATTTTTATTCTGTCCATTAAGTCTGAAGAGGTCTTCCTGACTTCATATTTATTAATAATGTCATGTTCTTCACCTGTTTAAAACCTGTTATTTAAGCTTATATTACTTTTTAAAAGCAATTTATGTACATTTAACTTCATTTTTGCAAACCTTCCTACTGGTAGCAATTTTCAGTTTCTATAAAATTAACAATCAAACTACCCCTTCTACAAGAAAAAATAAACATTTAAATTTCGCAATTGATGAATTGACGAAGTTCAATTTTAGTTTAATTAGCCATTTTAACCCCTTAAAACTTTGAAATTTGTTTAAAACTTAGAAATATATTTTACTTCATTCACAAATTGCTTGACTCTACTGGCTTCTTCCCTGAACCATTCAAAGAATTATATTACAAATTATTCTAGAATTTAGTACAAATTGGAACTTGGCAACAATATTTATTTCCATTCTGAACTTTATGTCAATTGAGTATTCAACAAAATTATCGGAATACTGCATTAAAGAAGTTTCAAAACCCATTCAAGGCTTGAATTTAGTTAAGACTAAAGACCTTCAATCAAGACCTACTATTCCAATACTTAGCAGTATACATACACTTGATATTTTCATTGTATTATTATTTTTACATTGATACTAAATGGCTTTTTTGTGAATTTTGACCTATTGAATCGAATCCATCAAATTGAGCTTGAATCCAAAAGTCGTTATTTAAAATAAAAACTGCGTATTACTTATTTTCAAATTTGTTTTTGAAAGAGTATCTTCGAAGCTCATTTTTATGCAATCCATCCAATATATTATTTTTTCATGATATTCCATATTTGAAGAACTGATAATCGAAATTAGTACAAGGCCCCAAAATAATTTTTATGCAATATTATTAAAAAAGTTTATTACATACAAATACAAGTAGTATTAGTTTTTGAAATAATAACTTAAAGTTGATTAGATATTTCTATTCAAAATAAGTTAAAATCAATAAAATTTAGTAGAGAACTTTTGAATAGTTAGAGAACTTTATATTAGTTTATATATTAGTATATATAAGAACTTGTAACTGATTACTTAGTACAGAATTAACCAATATAAGAAATTATTTTACATCATTAAATATCTAAAACCATTAAATCTGGTTAAAATCATGATTAAATCAAGTTTTTATTATCTTTTAATTTATGAAAAATATATGATTCTAAAATAATTATTATTATTTTTATTTTTTTATTATAAATGTAATTATAGTACCTACAAATTATATACAAAACTACTGTAGGTAGTTATGAATTTAATTTATTTTTGTGAGAACGTGCCACAAAATTTTGTAAAATTGTTGAAAAAAATTTTTTTCTTTTCCTGGTTAATAATATAATCATAAAATATGTTTTAAGTATAACCGAGGTATAACTTTAGATTAATTTTAGAATCTTAAGAATAATGCAAAAAAAAATAACTTACCCAAACAACATACCTAATATTAAAAATTATAAAATTAAATTTAAAGTCGCGTGACTAGAAGTGATTAAAAATTAATAACTTCTGTGTTTTTAAGATTGCACCCTAAACAGTTTAAGATTTTTTTTTATCATAGTTTTATATTTGAGTATAATTCATCATTTTGCTCAATTCTTTAAAAATAATCATTTTATTATGTCTAAACTAACTAATTCTTTCAATTTTTTGAATAAAAAAAAAGTTATTTTTACCAATTGAAGGTCAATGATAATTTACACAACATTTTTCGATCAATTCAAAACAAAATTAATAGATAAAAGCTAAAAGTATAGTAATTAATAATAAGATTATAAATTATAGTAGGAGTTTGTAAACTTTCTATGAATGAATTGGTGGATTAAAATTTTATATATACACAAGTACGTTTATAGATTGTAGAACATTGCATGTGGTAAAAGATTTTAGTCTTATTAAATCTTTAATCTTAAAAAGACTTTATTTAAAAAGAGGCTAAATCTCATCAATCTTCAGTTATTAGAATAAAAAGAAATACACTATAACCGAGGCAAATAAAATTTTAGCGCATAAGTATTTAAAGCAAAGCGTTCTAAAACTTGTAAATATTTAAAAATACAGAAATTGATGCTCCAAAACAAAACAAGAATTATACTTATATTGCTTTATAATAAGATTATTAACTTTACAATTATAATTATGATAACAATGAAATCTTATCAAACCCTATACTCTCAAATTACTGTTATTTATATTACGATTTATATTTATAGCGTTTCTTATACGTGAGTTCAACCAGAGCCGGCTTGATAGGGTGTGCGAAGGTGCGACCGCACCCGGCCCCGCATTTTGGAAGGCCCCGCACTTTGGAAAGTTTATATAATATTATTATTAAATTCAAGACAAAAATTAGAAATTTACACAATACAATTAAAATTTCCTTCAATTGAAACAGTTTCTTTTAAAAGTTTTTTTTTTCTAAAAAAAGCATTTTAAAAAAATTATAAACATTAAATTTTTAGAATGCCTTTTTAAACCTAAAAAAAATGTTTACATTATTATTTTTGTTAATTTAAATTGAAAAAAATTAGTGGCTCCCGATTGGTGGAAATACAAATTCGAACTGTTTTTAAAGAAAATTCAAATTTATTTACATAGTTGGCTTTGTTTTTAAAAATATTGGAAAACCAAAAGACTTTGGAACTTTGTTTTTTTGGCAATTAAAAAAATCACACAAATATCACAAACATTAAAGTTATAATTGCATTGCAGTTTTCAAAATACTGATAGAAAATTGTTATATATATGTATATAGCTATGTATATTTTTATTTAAGTTATGCAAGTTAGTAAATAACTTATTGAAATATGTTATAGGTTATAGCTATATGCAACAATGTGATGTTAATCATATTTTATATTAGTAATTTATTATAGCATATTCCAATGTCTTAGGTTGAAAAAAAGCAAAGCAAATTAATAAAAAAAATAGCCCCGCGGTTAACCTCGCACATGGCCCCGCAAATGTTCAAGCCGGCGCTGAGTTCAACATAAGAAAAGTCGTCAATTCGTTCCTTTTGAATTTATATTCCCACAGCTAATTTTACCTCTTTGGTAAATTTTTTTGAAATTTTTGGATTATCTTCTAGAATATATTACATAAAATGTTAGCGGGATCTTGTCATCATGAAAATAAATATTTCATATCTAGTTAAACAATTAACAAAAAACTAATTAAATGATGCTGGCAATTCTACGTTTATTCATTCGTCATTAATTCAACCAACAAAGTAAGTTATTACATTATCGATAATGATGATTGAAAAAGACATTTTGCTACTTTGCTAACTTCTTCATATTTCCAAAAATGTTGAAAGATATCGTATGTGATTTTGGAATTATTTTATTTTTTCTGATTTTATAGATCTTATTGCAAATCTTAAATACATCACATTTAATATTCAGAATCATAAAACAATTTTCTGGTGGAATTCAAAAATTGAAGACATTATTTTGTATAATAAACTTCATCTATTTATAAATTTTGGAGGCTCTAATTCCGTAATGTATGCTATGCACATGTTTAATATAAAGTAATACAATTCAAAAATATAATTTTTTATCGAACATTTACGTTATTGCAATAATAAGTATCTTAAAGTGAGTATTTTAAAAATAATTTTGAAATTGAGGTCCAAATGATGGGATATTGAATCCTTTCTAAGTTAAAGAAATAAGTAAACAAATTTTTAAATATGGGTTTGGAATTAAATAAAGATACCTTATATTTCGAATAGAATAAAGTTCTCTAGCATTTAGCATAATTAAAATATAAAAAAAAATTATAATTAATTATAATTAATAAAAATATATAAGCTCGCAAGTAATTTAAATAGTTTTTTATCAAACAAATAAAAGCCAATTAAATAAAATTCAAGCATATTTAAATAATTTTGTGATTATATTTACCAAAAATCTGTAATCATATAAATTTTATTTAATACATTTTTAGATTTTGTATTTAATATGTTACAATTATAAAACATAATTTTTGAAAATTTTCACATTTATATTTTGTAGACATATATAGGACATTACACTTATTAAAAATTTGCACTTTTTATTTAAAGATACACCAATAATTTTTTATCTTAAGGCTAATACTGTTATAAAATTGTAAAAAATCAAATTATTATTCTTAATTTTTAATAAGGTCTGCTTTGTTTTAAGGCAATCTCTCATAAAGAATAAAATGAAAAATGAATTTCATTAAAATTTTTTTTACTGAATACTGATAAGGTGGACGATATATAAAAAACTGATATTTTAAAATAATTTAAATAAAAGAAGACTAAATTTTAACTAAATTATGTCTATTAAATAAATACTAATAATATGTTTAGTTTGTTCTTAATTAAATCTTATAATTTGTTGTAGAAATTTTTCTGTTAGATGAAATGAAAACAGAACAAAAAGAAATATTGTTTGCAATATAACAAAATTTGTTATTTCTTTCTGTTTGTATCTTGTTTTTAATGTAAAATTTAAAAACATATATATTGAATTAAAAATTTCATTCTAACTATTTTATTTAAAACCGTAAAATCACATAAATTAATATTAATTTAGACGATTATTTTTTATAATAACGAATTTCCTTTCACAAAACATTTAGATTTTAACTTTAAATATGTATATTTTGTTTTACTTTTTTGTTAGGATGTATATTTTATTTTAATTTTTCTTAAAACACATGTATATATTGTTTATTTTAATTTAATTATTTAACATTAATTATTTAAACATTAATGTATGTAGTTATGTTTTCCTTTGTTACTTAAAATATAGAATCAATCATTGTTTTATTTAGAAGTACCGAATACAATATAATATCTGAAAAAAAAAGAATATTTAGGCTAAATTTCTACAAGTAAACAAAGAATAATCAATACATTCAACCAAGTTCTTTTTATTTACACTTTCTGAATATAATACTATGTAGATTTTCAATTAATTATATTTGATACCTACAAAGTCTATTTATAACAGAAATAGTAGTATTTAAAGTTTCGCATTAATGTGAACCGAATCAATATTGTTTTAGTAACTCACGCTTTTACCTTAAAGTTCAATTTCATTTTTGAAATCACCGAGTACCGTCAATTATTGTTCACATGACAACTCTCCAAATTAATTTAATAAACTTCACCAATTATATGGACTTAAATTACCATCAGACATTATAGGAGAGAATTGGCCAATAATATTATCAGGAATGGCATTAGATCCATCTAAAATATCTTCTGGTAAAGTATGTGAATTTAAACCATTTAGATCGTTTTTTTTGTCATTACTCTTTAAAACAATATCTAAATCTTCTTCCATATTTACTTCATCCAATATTTCATCTGGTATTGAAGTTCGCAAACCTACTTTTAATTTTTTACCAAACATAGCTTCGAAGGGACTACAGTTTATGGAAGCATGAAACGCTCGATTTTTCATCAATTGAACAAACCGTAATCCTTCTGACCATTTAGTGGTATTATTAGTTTGTAACCAACAACCAAGCATATTTTGTACGTCTTCGTTACATCTTTCTATAAAACCCTCCGTATTCAACACATCAAACTTTCCATGAACAATTTTTAATTCAGGCCACATTCCACAAAGTTCTTTAGTAATATCGCTGGCAAAATCTCTACCATTTTCGCTTTCTAAAATACTTGGTGCACCAAATATTGTAAATATATCTAAAAGAACATAAGCAACAACTTCATTTATTTTACTTTGCAATGGTCTCAATTGAACGAATTTTGTTAGTTGATCTTGAAAAAGTAATATAAATTTATATTCGTCATCCGGTTGATCTTCCATATCTATTAGGTTTACAAGACACCTTGTTTTGAATTCACTATTTAAAATTGGCTTAACTATCACATTTTTTTCAGGAACATCTTGTTTTTGGCGACATGTTTTACATAAATTTAAGTAAAGTACGATCATTTCTCTTGTAACATTTTTAAATTTTGGATTTAATTTTTTTTCCATACGAGTTCTACCGCCATGACGAGTAGCAATATGAGCATCATGTAAAATCTTAAATATTTCATCAGTATGTACGTATAATTTAGTTGGTTCATTTTCTTCTTTTTTTGGCACAATTAATCTTTCAATTTCATCGATTGTTTTAATATCATACCTGCGTAAACGCTGATAATCTTCTGGAATTTTTTTTGTTTTGGTTTGAGATTCTTTAACTTTTTGTATCATTGTCAAATAAGCCGGTTTAGTTAATATTTGAGAATTTTGACCCTTTTTACTAATTACCTCGCTCAATTTTTTATCAAATAACTTATTTGTATCAATTAAGGATTGTTCCATTTCTTGCATTTTAATTTTTTTTGTGGTCAATTTATTTAAGATCTAGATTTCTATAAAATATAAATATTGTAATGGTAAACTATATATAAATGTCACAGTTTCGTTCAATATTAAAACTGTTCGTTCGAATATTTCGTTTTATTATTCATTTCGAAAATAATTTAAAAAAAATTTTTTTTTATCTTCATTAAGACTTAAATTAAATTAAGATTTTATATTGGGAATTAAACTAAATAACTTTTGATTAGTATGAATTAAATAGCAATTGTGAATATTTATAAAATGAATTTAAATAATTTATTTATTAATAAATATTTTAATTTCAATATAGAGCTGGTGGTGTAGGCAGACGTCACTAATTCATTCAATTATATTCAACTGGCAACATCATATGAAAAATTCAACGAAAAACAAATATGATCTAATGACGTGACGTTTCTTAACATTTTTCATACTTTAACATTTGCTTGATTTGTGAAATTTATTTTGATTAAAAAAATGTAAGATTGTAAATTAAAGAAAATATTAATTAATTCAACATGGTATATATAGATAGAGGTAAAATTTTATTTAATTTTTGAATTGCATTAATCTTAAAATCATATTAATTTAGGCGGAAGAGTTTGTGAAAGGCAACCTTGGAGTCTTAGCTGGTTTGCAGGGCTTTTTACAGGGTTTTATAATTTCCTGATTGCGTTGTAAGTAATGAATTTAAAATTTGCTAATCAATTATATTCTAAAAATTTCAAAAATAAACGTGTTAACTTCGCACTCATATTATTTTAACACCTAAGGTCAAATATGATACATTCTGCCCTTTGTTAGCTAAAGTTAAATTATTCACATTTCATAATTAAAACTTAAAAAAAAAACTTCACATAATTGCAGATGACTTGTAATAACTGTTTTTTCCATAATATTCATAACTGAAATAACAGTTCTTGCTAAAAATTTAATTTATTACTGAAGAACTGTTAAACAGTATTTTTTATTAATTTTATATTAAATGTTTCAGCTTTTCATCTTTAATCTCTCCATTACAAGAGCTACAAAGTAGCGGTGGAGCTAGTCAAAGAGGAGGTATATATAAATTTCATTTCATTGAGAATAAGCTTAATAGTAACTTATTTTTCATTGTATTTTAATAGGATGGGGACCTGGAGGTGGAGGCGGCAGTGGTGGAAATAGTGGCTCTGGTAGACCAGATGATAATAGTGGAGGAAATGGTCCAAGAAATAGACGTGTTGGTAGAATAATGAGAATGTCAGATTGTGTAGTACCTGGTGGCGGATGAGCTCGGTAAAGTGTTCATAAAAGTTAAACACTTTTAATGAACACAGCTTTCTTAAATATTTATTTAATTCTCTAGTGGAGTTTTTATAATATAATTGTAAAAATTTTTTTACTATTTATGACGAATTTTCCATAAACTCAAAAACTAGAGGGGGAATTTTCTGAAGCTTGAATTAAATAAATATAAAACATTATTTTAAATTTAAACTATTATATTCAAAGTAAATTACATTGTGAAATTTTTCTTTTATTGTAAACGGGTATTTCTAAATTAATATTGTTTTTTTTTTTTCTTTTTATTATATTAATAGTTAAATTTATTGTTAATTTTATCAAAATGAGCATTCCTTTTATCTCTGTACAATGCTCTAAGAACATACTTATAAAAATATTATATCTAACTTTGTAATAAACAAAAACTTAACGTAAAAAATGTTCCAACTTTTTTGTTAATTAAAAAAATGCTGTATAGGTTTTGGTTTATTTCTCAATAAATTTTATCATTATAACATATAATTTTTTTTTCAGGTATAATTCATAAATCTTTACCAATAATAATAATTACGTTAAAAAACTTAAAAAAGAAAAAAATAGATCAATAGAAAATTTAAGACTTAAACAGAGTCAAATGAAGACAAAATAATTAATTTTGTACATTTTTTTTTTTGTTTTTTCCAAAGGAATACATATATGTTGTACCTTTAATAATTATTGTATTGAATAACTTTTAAAGTAAAGTGAAACAATTATTGGCTTTCAAAAAATTGTTTTACGGGGCCGTTTAGCACTTTTTCTAAATGACTACCGTCCCAATAACATTTACCACAACCCTAAAACAAAAATGTATTATTATTATATAGAATTTCGTAATATTCTTTTATTTATTTTTGTAATTTTGAACTAATTTACCTCACATATATAGAAATGTTGGTTTGAATCTATAACATGTTCCGGAATCTGATTCAATTGTATTTTTTTATTTTGATTTGTTGTTTTTGTAAAAAACAATTTACAAAATGGTTTGTCTGTATTGAGAAATAAATTAAAATATAACAAACAGTTAATCCTCAATTATAATACATACTTAAAATAAAATTTCTTGCAGGTGGTTTCTCAAAGGTCTTTTTATTATTACATTCCAATTCATTTGGTTTTCCATACTTGAGTTTTTGCATTTCACTCCTATTTAATAGTATAAATTCATTCGAATTACAAATTTGGCAGCGACTAAAAATATCACTTTCTGTCAATATTATGTTATAATATTTTAAGACTTCTATAACTTGATTCTCGACTTTATCAGCATATATTTTATAACAATGTCCGAATGGTAAATATTGAGTAAACTAAAATTAAAAACAAACTGAATTTTGCCCAACACATTTTTGTTTTAAATTACTTTGATAAAACGTTGACCTTTTGTCAAAATAAAACGCTTTTCTTGTAATGCTATTTTAATGCAACAATCCTGAGAATCTTCAAAATTTGCAACAACTACACAATCAATGCCAATTTTTCTTAGAGTTTTACATAAACCTCCAAGCATTTCGTCACAAATAAATTTAACATTATTTGCCCTAAAATTAAAATTTAATTTCAAAACTCTTTTTCGAATTAATTTAACAAAAAGTATACTTAGTTCTGGTATTAAAAGGACTACTTAGTTTATCAGAATCTTCTGGATTATATTGATTAACTTTTGGAACTTTTGACGCAATAATTTTCTTTTTTGGTTTTTGAGATTTATTTTTAGATTCTGATATAATATTTTCAACAAATGAATCAAAACAATATGGTTGTCTTGTGAAAATACTTCGAATGATCTCATATATTTCGATCAAACAATATGCATCAAGAGCTAAAATATAAAATAAACATAAAAATTTCGAAAGCAGTAAATTTTGTTAACAATATTAATTAAGTTATTATATATCACCTGCATAAATTATTTGTTTAGGCCTTAAAGGTCGATTAGCCCAATTAGAACACTGATTTGATTTATCTAGTTTTTTTCCAAAACAAAGTTCAACCAAGACACTTAAATTTTCTCCTGGTCTTACCACTGTTATAATAAATTTTTTAGAGAATTATTTTATGTTTTTATATTTAAATGATTACCTTGAAAGGGAAATTTAAAATTTGGTATTTTATTAACATTTTTCCATAAATCTTGAATATCTAAATATGAACAACAATTTTGTATATTTATATTCAACATAGGTAAATCTTTAACAAACATTGATAAATCTTGTTGTAATGAAAATCCCAATTTTAAAACTTCATTATTGCAAAATACATTTGTGCCCAATTTGGCCCATAAATCTCCTTTTAACTCATGACTTAATACATCAATCAAAAATACCTTATCTTTTGTTGCAATTTGTATTAAATTTAGCATAACTTCACCTTTAAAAGAAGGTTTAAATTCAGCATCAAACGCAATTAAATACTTGGTAGATAATTCATTTAACATTGAATTAAATTTTTCTCTATTATCAACATAAATAATATTTTCTTCTGGTAAATTCAATGAATAAAATTGATATTTTTGAGATTCAACCACTTCATTTATTGCTGATGTACTAAAAGAATCTAATGTTATGTTAGTTTGTTCCCATGGATCTTCTTCTGTTAAACATTCATTCATAGCTATATCTTCTTGAAGTAATATAGGCAAACGATCAATGTTTACTTGACATATTTTTGCCCAATAAACAGCTTCTTTTGTATCACCATTAAACCAAATAGAATGTATTAAATCGATTTCAAGATCTCTGGAATTTGACAACAGTTCTCTGACCAGTTCACGCCATGCTTCATTACTCATTCCTTTCTCAATATATCTTTTATGTACAAGGTATTGAAGACATCCTTGACTTTTTTGTCTACTTACATTAGGTACTAAATCTTGAGATATATTATATTTTTTTGCTAACCTGACAATTAACTTTGTCAATGGTTTTGAATGAAGTTTATCGTATTTCACATCATTATAACGATATTGCCTTAAATAAATAAAAAAATTAATATACATATATCTTTTAATGTATTAACTTACAAAATAATTTTATCACATTCAAATGAAACTGAAGAGTTTGGAATTAAAAATGAATCCAAAATTTGAACTATGTCACTTTGTAAATGTTTCGCTTTATCTAAATATTCTTCTGCGACAGAGATTTTATCTTGTATTATTAAAGGTAATGGAATTTCATATAGGGAAAATCTATATGTTAATTCCAAATAGATTGCCCAATGAGAAGCCTAAAATATTTTTTCAAAATAAATATATATACTAAACACAAATTAACTCTTAAGTAATAAAAATTTGATACTATACTAACGTCTTTATAATAATGTTGCTCTATTAATTCTTTTATTTTATCAACAAATAGTTCTTTAGCTTTTATCATTTCATAAGCATCCCTCACAGCCTTATATAAAATTGGAACGCCTTGTACTTTTATAAAATTGAAAGCCACCATTCTCATATTGTCAGTACATTTTTCAGATATGTTTGGATTGAGTTTTTTAACATTAGAGATTGTTTCTAGAACTAATAATAATAAAATTGAAAAATATTTTTTTTTTTCATTCTTTTAATACCAACCGAAATACGCTAAATTATTTTTTGTTTTTATGTTACTGGATCCAGGAGAATTAACAAAAAGTTTTAATGCCAATAACAAAGGATTTTCATTTAACATAAACAACTCTTCTAAAGCTTTTGCTAATCCTGGTGTTTTTTTATCTGAAAGAAGTAATCAGTAAATTCGTTTGTTTTTATTACAAATGTTATTTGCTTATACAGATATTCCATTGTTTTTTAAATGTGTCATACCAAGTCTCAATTTCTTCAGATAAATGAGCATTAAAATCTAAAACAAATTTCAATTAATTAATGTAAAAAAGTAAATAAATAATAATATACCTGAATTATTGAGTCCAGCTCCTTTTGTTAGATCTAAGAAATATTACACATATAAAAATATTTATATAAATAAAGTTTACAATATAATGAAAAAATAAATGATATTACCTGGCACAACTGTTACACTCATATTTTGAAGTGTTTTAGAAACTGCACCAACACAAAAAAAATCGTATTCATCCTAAAACGAAGATATAATAAAAAATTTGAATTAACATATTTTATGAATTTCTATTTTACGTCATCGTCCTCATCTTCCATTCCTCCTGGCATATATCTAATACTCATTTTTTGTTTTTTTTTTTTTACTTTCAAAATTATTTTTTAAGAATTTAAAATAAACCTTTATAATTATATACTTTTAATTTTTGATATTTTTAATTAATACTACATTTTTTTTAGATAAAATAATCTATATTAACTGTTCAAAAACACTTTTCTTTTTTGTCTATTCCTTAATTCTCTGAAGACAAGACAATAAAAAAAACACTGTGCATCTTCACTCATATAAAAATAATCCGTCAGAGCTGTCAAATCAAGTGTCAAACTTTAAAGAAATGTCAAGAACCCAAAAAACTTTTATTTTACTTATAGAATGCTTACTTGTTATATTTCTGTTAACTACCATCTCCATTTCAGAAAAGTTAAGCATTATAATTTTATAAAAATTGAGATATGATTACAGATTCTTTTAAAACAAATACGTACTTATTTATTTAAAAAAATTGATGCTAAAAGTCATTTAATTTAAACTTTATTAGTCTTTTTTTACAATTAAACAGCTATTTTTTTAATTTGTAAATACTTAATTTTTAAATTTGAAATCTCTAATGACTTTGTTTGTATAACTGAATTTTGTTAACCTTGGAGTCCCGCTTTTAAATGTCAAACACTGACATTTTCTAAACGATTCTCAATTTTTTAATTTCAATAAAATTTTCAATTTTCTTGTATTGAATTTCAATAAAAAGTACATTTAAAAAGAGCTTGGTTTTAGATTTTTTACTAGCCGAATAAAATCGAAATATAAAAAATTAAATTTTTGGCATCGTTCAAAGTTAATCTGCCAGCCTAACATTGAAAGAAATTTCAAAATGGACAGCCATAATGGTAGGTTATGATGTTTATAAAACTAATTTTATTATATTAATACATTTTTAGGTGAAAATGAACATGTACAATCTGATTCATTTACATCTGATAAATCTGAAATTGAAGACATTTCTGAAAAAGTAAGGACATCAAAAAGTCGAAGCCGTTCACGATCTTCAAGTAGAGAAGACGCAGTATCACATGCAAGTTCCGCAAGAAGTAGAAGCGTCAGTCAAGATTCTAAACATTCTGAAAATAAAAGTAGAAGTCGAAGTAATTCTATCAGTGATCATGAAAATTCAAAAATTAATCAAGATATAAATCAGAATGGTACAAAAACCAGTCGTAGTAATTCAAGAGAGTCTACCAAAGGAACAAATGCTAATTCCAGTGTTCCAAGAAAATCTAGAAGTAGATCTATTTCTAATAAAAGTAATGCTTCAAAAAGAAGTCGAAGCAATTCTGATTCAAGAAGCCGCAGTTTGTCTAGACATAGTAGAAGTGGATCTAGGCATTCTAAAAACAATTTAAATAACAGTAATGTATCAAGAAGTCGAAGTCGTTCACAACAAAGTAAACCTGGTTCTCCGGCTAGTCAAAATGGATCACATCGTAGTAGAAGTGGTTCGAAACAAATTAGAAGTAGAAGTAGTTCAAGAGGAAGTAAAAATGATAAAAGTGCTTCCAGACATAGTCGGAGCGGTTCCAGACAAAGTGTAAACATTTCTAGGCGAAGTAGAAGTGGTTCAAGACGCAGCCGAAGTATTTCAAAACATAGCCGTAACGGCTCCAGACATAGTAGAAGCGCTTCTAAAGGTAGTAAAAATGGTTCCAGACGAAGCAGAAGCGGATCAAGGCGTAGTAGAAGTGGTTCTAGACGTAGTAGAAGTGGTTCCAACCGTAGTGGAAGTGGATCTCGACGAAGTCGCAGTCGATCAAGAAAAAGTAGAAGTAAATCTGTGCGAAGTAGAAGCGGATCAAAAAGAAGTAGAAGTGGTTCTAGAAGAAGTGGAAAAGGCGCCAGAAAAAGTAGAAGTGTCTCTAGAAGAAGTAGGAGCAGTTCTCGTAGAAGCAGAAGCGGTTCAGGTAGAAGTATTAGTGGTTCTCGCAAAAGTAGAAGCGGCTCCCGGAGAAGAAGGAGCAGAAGTGGTTCTAGGAAAAGCAGAAGTGGCTCTCGAAGAAGTAGAAGTGTATCCCGTAGGAGTAGAAGTGGTTCAAGAAGAAGTAGAAGTGGTTCCCGCAGAAGTAGGAGCGGCTCTCGAAGAAGCAGAAGTGGTTCTCGAAGAAGCAGAAGCGGTTCTCGAAGAAGCAGAAGTCGTTCCCGAAGAAGTAGAAGTGGTTCTCGAAGAAGCCGAAGTGGCTCTAGAAGAAGCCGAAGTGGCTCAAGGAGAAGCCGAAGTGGCTCTAGAAGAAGCCGAAGTGGCTCAAGGAGAAGCCGAAGTGGCTCTAGAAGAAGCCGAAGTGGCTCAAGGAGAAGGAGTGGTTCTAGAAGAAGTAGAAGTGATTCCCGCAAAAGTAGAAGTGTTTCCAGAAATAAAAATCGTAAGTCTGGAAGTCGCAGTTTATCAAGAAGTGTTTCTAAAAGTAGAAGCAGATCAAGATCTAAAAGTTCAAGCCGTTCGCGTAGTAGAAGTATAACAAAACGCAGAAAAATAAGAAGCCGCTCTAGATCAAGTAGAAGTGGTAGTAATAGAAGTAGAAGTGGTTCAGCAAGTGATTCACAAATTAAAAAGAAAAAAAGAAACGTATTTAGTGATTCAGAAGGTATATATAATTTACCCAAGTAAATTTTATGTTTTGTAATAAATTTATTTATTAGATGAAGAAAAATCAAAGGAAAACCGGAAAAGACCAAAAATTACAGATACAGATAATGAAGAAGACGATGAAGGAAAACCAGGTGGGGAAGATAATGAAAAGAAATCTAATGAAAAAAAAAATGATAGTTCAGACGATGAAAATATTCCTATTTCAAACGAGTAAATATTTTTATTTTTAATTTAAAATCATTAATTACTTTTGAACTAAATTTCAGGACTGATAATTTTGTTTCTGATTTTGAAGCTATGTTGCTAAGAAAAAAAGATGAAAAATCAAAGCGTCGAAAGAGACGTGATATAGATTTAATAAATGACAATGGTAAATGGAATATATATTAAATAAAAAATAAATGTTATTTTAAAATATATTTTTTAGATGATATAATTGATCAACTTATACAAAATATGAAAGCAGCAGCTGAAGATGATCGGCAATTAAATGTTGAGAATAAACCTGCAACACGAAAAATATCCATGCTTAAACAAGTTATGTCACAATTAATTAAGAAAGATTTACAATTAGCTTTTCTCGAGCATAATATTTTAAACGTTTTAACTGATTGGTTAGCACCTTTACCAAATAAAAGTTTACCTTGTTTACAAATTCGGGAGAGTATTTTAAAACTTCTTTCAGATGTAAGTTAAAAATTTTAAAAATAAAGTAAAAATTTTTTAATATTGTTAATTTTTTTTTTAGTTTCCTACAATTGATAAAAGTTACTTAAAACAATCTGGAATAGGTAAAGCAGTAATGTATTTATATAAACATCCAAGAGAAACAAAACAAAATCGAGAAAGAGCTGGTCGATTAATATCTGAATGGGCTAGACCAATTTTTAATTTAAGTACAGATTTTAAGGCAATGTCAAAAGAAGAGAGAATGGAAAGAGATTTACAACAACAAGTAAGCAGCAAAAAGAAAAAATCAAGTCCAGAACCAAGTACATCCAGATCATCTAAACGTGATATACATTCTGCTATTTCAACAGTTGAAGGAAAAGCTTTAAGACCTGGAGATAAAGGTTGGGTAGCACGAGCCAGAGTTCCACTGCCATCGAATAAAGAATATGTAGTTAGACCAAAATCAACACTTGATGTTGATATGAGTAGGGTAAGTTTATTCATGTTTGAATTAAATAAGTAATGCAAATAAGTATCAATAAAAAAAAAAAAATTATATAATTGTTCATTTTTAGATAACAAAAAAGAAAATGAATCGTTATGAACAACATTTAAAGAAATTCATTGACGCAAAGAGATTAAAACAAACAAGACGAGCCGTTGATATATCTATTGAAGGTAGAAAAATGGCTTTATAAATACCAATAAAATTTAATTTATAGATATTTTATTTAACTTAAAACAAAAAAGGAAAAATATATTATCTTACTAAAGATTATGTAGTTAATTACCGTTCATTTTTTTTTTTTAATTTAATAATTATTACAATTTCTTTCTTCGTGATAAAAAAAAACTTCTTTTAAAATTTGTAAAAAAAAAAAAAATAAAAAAAAAAATTTATAAAAATTAAAAATAAATGAATAAAAAATTGAAATAAGAAAATAATTTTTTATTTTATATTAATTATCACATATATTTACCATATCCTTATAGAAAGGCATTTGTAAACATGTTATAATCGATTGTTCCTTCGATGGATTCACCAAAAATAATGTTGGTTTTAATATTGTATCTGGTCTTAATCGTAATGTTCTTTTAATTGGAAGTAATTCTTTTGATAACAAATGAGAAAATCTTTTTATTTGATAAAATGATACAAAAGATAAATGTCTTGGTATTATCCATATAACATTTTTAAAACACATTTCATTTTGTAAAATTAATTTACCATTATAGGTAAAATAATTATTCTCATATGTTGGTATTAAATTTTTTATTTGAAATGTATCTATACATATACTACAATCAGCTTTTCTTATATGATCTAATGCTACCAATATTGGTTCTAAGTTAACGTTTATTTGAAAACGTATTTCATATATATGTGATATAATTACAACACCATCATCATATTTAGCCGCTTCTTCTAATTTTAAATAATCTACTTTAAAATGAATTGCTTGAACTTCAAGTGCTCTTCGAATATTCTGTACTGTATGATAACTACCATATTTAGCTTTTACACCCCAATGGAATAATATCATTGAAAAAACATATTTTCCATTTAATGGACCACCCATTATATATGGATGTTCATTTTTTTTCCATTTTCCACTAACAATAGCTACATACATATATATATTTTTTATTATTTAAAAAATTTAATGTAATTATTAAATATAATGCTAACAATAAAAGTTACAATAAAATTCACCTGTCTTTCCTGTATTACTAACTTGAAGTTTAATTGGGTCTTTATCATAATTAATAAATTGAAGAATTGGAAGTTTTAATCTAACGGCTGTTTTATGATTAATATCTGTTGGACTTGGTATATTTTTATCAACCGATTTTGCTTTATTAAATTTGTAAAAACTTTCTAATGTATCATCATCGTATACTTCATTTATTTCTGCGTTATCATTTAAAATCATATTTGATCCAGTACATTAAAATATTAGTGCACTCCCGTACAAATTTATAAAATTACCATTAAAAAAAAAAAAAAGATACAGAAAATTCCAAAATTAATTTAAAAATACTTAATTAAAAAAAATATGTGTATTTTGATTTATTAAATGTATTTTTTTTGGAACATAACAAAATAAAAAAATGTATTTAGACAAAATATTAAGTATGAATGACAAACAAAATAAATACAAATTTTGTATTTTTATTTTATAATTCATTTCAAAAATTTTGAAAAATAAATAAATTATTCCTAAACTATGTCACATCTAAAGTATAGTTATTTCTAACGGTCACATTTATTACATCTATAGTAGGTATTACAGTTATTTCTATTTTTACATTTAATTACGAAAAAATAATATTAGGGATTTAGGTTTTTAGGCATTTAGATATTAGGTATTAAGGGAGCTGGGAAGGAAATTTTAGTAATAGATAAAACCATAAGAGTGTGAATCGTATTAGAACCGAAAAGAGACTTTTAAACTGAAAACTTCAAAACTGAAGAAACTGTACGATTCTAAAATTTTTATAAATTTATTTATATTCAAATCTTTAGTATTGAAATTGGAAAGTTTGCTCTGCGGAATTGAGTACATACACTAAGTACCTATTATACGAGAAAGGTTTTAATCATAACTATATATATATTATGCCTCGTAAATTTTGCCTCTGACATAAACGGACATAAACCATTTAAGAAAAATTAAATTAATTTTAAAAAGCATATAAAACAGTCCTTAAGATTCTTTCAGTAGTTCAGCATTTGAATGACTAAATCCATATAAAAATTTTATTAAGTAAAATTTTAAAATTTGGTTTCCATGAAATATTCTTAAACTTTTAATAACTAATGATTGAATAATGATATTATCTTGGAAGTCCATAAAAGTGGTTGAGTTTTAAACAATTTGGTCCAAGTCACTCGTTCCGAGAAAAGTTTTTTAGCTAAACTCTTTTTAGAAAAGTCATTACAACCTTTTTTACTTAATAATCGAGTGGTAATTTTAAGGTGTTGTTTTGGGTTAGTAAATACTAGATGGTAAACAATAACAGATGGGGGCAAATAAATGCAAATAGATGAGTTTTAAAAATTAAATTAAAAATTCTTAAAATGAGCTAGCTATTCTATTTAATCATTTCGAAAAATTGAAAAAATTGAATTTTTTTTACGATATTTAAGAAACCTCCGCTAAACAAATTATTGAAACTCTGATTTTGAACCAAACTCTAAAATTTTTTCTAATTGAGGCTTTTACATAAAATTATATGTATAAATATTTTGTAAAATAGGGCCTCTGAAATATTTGGGAACTCTTGTGAAACACATTAGAGCGAATCTCAGTATAAGTGAAAAACACTTTTATCTGATTTTCGACTCAACTCAGCTTATATTCGCTATTGGATTTCTACATGTTATTAGACCTATCTTATATAGTAATTGTATTTGGAATTCATTAAGATTAATTCTAATAATAGGAATCTAATATGTCTTCCCTGTTCTCAGAAATACCTAGAATCCCAGGAATTGAAAGAACCGAGTTTCGTTGAAATATATGGATTGTACTGGTTATTGCTTGTCTCAAAATCAATTGCTTTTACAAATATTATAAATGTTAAATACATATATTATATATGTATATGTTTAAATTAAAAACACCATAATATATCACAGCATCATACGAATTTATTTACAATTTTACAAGTTTTATTCTATACTTTAAAAAAAAAAAAAAATTTAAACTGTCTTTTTTTCCATTCATATAAACTTAACAATTAAAAAATTATTATATTAATAGAGTTATAAAAATTAATTATTATTATTATTTAATTTTTAGTTTTATAATTTTGATTTTTTTAAAATATTTCTTGCAAAAATAACTTCAGGTTGTTTTTTTGGCTTTTGTATTTCTCTATAATTGTTAACAATTCGTTTATTTTCATCAATGGGACACGATTGAAGGCTTCGAAAGCTTGCAACCTAAAATTTAAATAAATATGTAGTATTATATTAATTATTTTGATTAAAATTAAAATTGTATTATATCATATTATAAAAGTTTGAAAAAATTGCTTATTAAGTCCTTAATAGGATCTAAAATCGAAAAAGAAGGTTCGATTAGAAAATGATTTTAAATGGTAAAACCAGTTAAACTAATTGATAAATGGTTTTTTTTTTAGCCATGATGCATTTCAAGGCAAAAGTACTTTTTTTTAAGCTAGGTATTAAATATTCTTGTAATAATATTAAAATTTAATATTTCTATATTCATAATCTTCTACAATAGCTCCAGCTCAGTAATCAACAGGTTAGTGCATATAATGATTATTGAAACACACACTTAGTCTAAAGACTTGGTGAATGTCCTGTACTCTTTTGCGGGGGTTGGAAAAGGTTTAAAAGTAGTCTAATTAGTAATGTTAAGATATCTGAGTTCTAAAAATTTAAGTTAACAGTTCTATAGCAATGTAACTTCCTTTATGTTTCTCATTCTTCTACTCAAATGGAATCCGGAAAACGTAAATCAGTTTTACTATTTTTGTAGTATTATGATGGAGGCATATGTCAACAACAGACTCAAAATTGCCAGAGCAGCTTTCGGACGATTGTTCACAATATGGGAAATCATTAGCTTAGGATTTTCAATGCATATTAAAAAACATTTTATGTATGGCAACAAAATATAGCTGATATTTAACATCATTAGCCATAACTGCAAGTACAGATTAACAAATACACGCATCAAATGCAGGATATTCTGGCCGGCCAGAATAAGTAACGAATACCTATAAAGAATTACAGAAGAAGAACTCATACTAAGGCAACAAAGAAAAAAAAAATTAGACCGGAAGGGCCATACACTAATAAAAAATCACAACAACGTAAGCTGCATGGCCTTGGAATGAAATCCCCAAAGAAGTAGCAAAAAGCAGGCGTCTAAATAGTATCTCGAGACGCACAGTACCAAAAAAAATCCTTGCATGGAAGAGTAGAGATGCCAAATGGAAATCGTGTGCTCCTTCGTGGCATGACGAGCATAGGATTTTTAAAAATCTTTATTTAGGATAATGACAATTTGAATTAGTTCAGAATAATTTTGGTAACTCGGGTATTTCCCTCAGACACATTACAACTTAACCTTTTTATTTTATATAGTACTATGTGTACCCTGAATTTCCCTTGCAAAATTTTAAACTAGAAGATTGAATTTATAGGATTATGCAGGTAAAATCAATACAAGAATTAGCTATAGGTAGGTACTTAAATTTCATCGTAAATATTAAAGATTGTATAATAAAGGTTAACAAATATGTCTGCATAAATATTACACTTATTAACTCAGTATAGTCTTTACATTTAAAAATATAAATAAAAAAAGGGGAGGACACACCACTCCTGTTTCAATCAACTTTGTAAATAACAATAGTATCATATCAATATTGATATAATTTAAAAATAATTTATTACATAAAATTTGAGGTGTGTTGATACAAAACCAACAGAAATAAACCCCAGCGAGAGCTTTGTTTCTTTTAAAAGTTTTGTTGTTTTGAAATGTATATGAAAAAAAATTGAGAGGAGAATTTAAATTAGGATTCGAAATCAGAGTACTATGTACTTTTTTCTGAAAGTTTAATTGTTAGACTTAAAAAAAGGAAGTTCAGTCAATCAAATGAAATGTATATTCTTTGGTATAGAAATGGCCTTAAATCACATGATCTAGTGGAGTTTTTTTTTTTTTTTTTTTACGAGGGAATAGAACGATCGAAAGCCACCCATTGAAACTTCGTGGTATTTCTTTGGTTAGTGTGCGAATTAAACGCACCAAAACCATACCCTTTTTGAACCAAACTTAAGAAAGGAACCTTTAATACAAATTTACAGTTTGGTGACAGGGATAGGAATACGGAAGGATTTTGGGATTGTGGGGAGATTATTTGGGAATTTAGAATTATGGGGAATAGGCAAAATTTGGAAGGATATTAAGGAGAAAAATGTTAACATTTTTCTTAAATTTAATTAAGTTGTACACATTCGAATTACCAACTTTAGGAAACACATTGGACGGAATATGGTTCCAAAATCTCGAAGTTCACATCTTGAGTTAATGTAAGCTTTTATTTTTCGACCTTACTTCTTTCGGTGTTTTTCCATTGCACCAAAATTTTAATATAATATACGCAATAAAATATTTACTAGAGTGAGTAAATCATAAAAAAATATACGATAAAATAAAATAAAGCCACGTTTACAAAGCCAGTCTGTTCCAAAGTCATTTACAACTACAGTGAAGTTATTTAAAGTTATAATTTTTTTAATTATCTTAAAAGTTCTACATTAATCAGAATTGTGAAGTTGTAAATTAAAAAGTGATTTCATACTTATGTTTTTATTAGAAAATTTTTAAAAAACAAATTTGCAAGATTGTGTGCAATGTGCTAATTGATTTTTAAACCGGCATAAGTTAGTATGAGGTGGTAATAAAAATTTCTATAACATATTAGATAAGAGCAATCAAATTTAAACTTTTTAAAGCCTTTTAAAAATAATTTTATTAAAGAATTTTTTCTCTTCTTCTATAATATGTTTTCCACATTTGTCAATGGGTTGGGTCTGAAATTTCGGTTTTGTAAATCCCGTTTTCAGAAAATTTAAAAAATCTCTTATTTTTAAATTCTGGAAAAAGCCGATAATTATTATAATTATTTTTATAATTGAATTGAATTGAAAGCTTATAATTCTGGTATTGTATCACACTCTAAAATTCCTAAAAATGTGATATTTTCTAAAAAGGAGGTTAAAAAAAAAGATTTACTAAACCGAGATTTTGAAACGCTCACCTGTACATTAAACAAATATCTAAATATTTAAATACATATATAGCTAAATATTTTCAGAATCACATTTAAATTCTATTTGCGTCTAAAAAGTTTGTTTTTAAAAAAATTTAAAAACAAAAAAAAAACTTTTTCTCATCAACGTGACCTCCTGAGTTAATATAGCCATGTTCGTACGTACGTCCGTCCGTAGGTACGATAACTTAAAAACTAATGGAGCTATTAAAATTTTGACTGTAGGTTACTTGATGAAATTTTAACAGTAGGTTACTAGAACTTAAAGTACGGCGGGGATTGCATATGAGCGGAATTGGCCCATGGGTTCGGATTCTGGACCTTTTAATCGTTCTAATAGGACTAACGAAAATATATAAAATATCACGATAACTCAACCACCAATAACGCTACCTTCGTGAAACTGGTGTTGTATAGGTTAGTAGCAATGAAACTACAGAAGGAATTGTATACGGTCGAGATCGGATCATGGGTTCGAATCCTAGAACTTTTTGATAAAATTGTGATTTTAAATTTTGATTTAGTTAAAATCTGCGATTTATATAAAAAATTAATTAAACTATTCATATAAAAGCACATATTAATTAGATTACAGAAAAATATTTTTATATTTTACAAGTTTATCGTAATAAAATAAAGTTACATGGTCAAAGTTAAATAGATTTATACTAATCTGATAGAAGTAAATATACACCATATGCGAAAAGGAGACCTTATAAAGAAGTCCTCTATTGTTAATTTTTTCCCATTTTTACACAATAGATTCCAACGAGAGAATCTTTTTTATATTTGGTTTTGGGAACTTTTTACATAGAGCCTATATTCATATTATTTTTTATTTCAAACTAATTTCTATAAATCATTTATTTTTTTCTATGAAACTATCTTTTCTATATATACGTTATTGAAGCCTCACGTGATTTCAAAAGCTTGAAAAATTTAAAACTTAATTTAAAAAAAGCAATTCAAAATATAATTATGTAAAAATATATACATACTTGTCCTTTAGAAACATAAATTGGTGTACGATATATAATCCATGTAACACTTTCAAAATATGGTGCTGTTGTTAATGATCCTTTATATGTATAATAATGTTTGCTTAATTCTTGTAAACCAATCCAAGAAAGACAATCTAAAAAATTAATAAATATATTAACAATATTCTATATTAAAATTCAATTATAATTTAAATAAAACAAATTGGATATTCTTTCGTTCAATCTCAAGTTAAATTTTTTTTCAAACTTTTTGCAAACCGGTTTTGGTATCTATTAAAACGTTAAAAACGTTCGTTAAGTTCCGGTAACCGAAGAAACAATTTGTTTTAAATCCTTTTTCAATCCTATAAGGAATATCAGGAAGAGGAGCGTCACATAATCTCGATTTTATAAATCTCTTTTGAAAATTTTATTTTTAGAAAATCGCGTTCAGTTTTTAGAAGATCATGTTTTTTATTGGAAAATATCTCTTTTGAGTATTTTAGTGTTGGATACAAAAATAGAATTATCAGCTTTTTCTAGAATATAAAAAAGGGGTTTTTTTAAAACAAGATTTTTCAAAATCGAGATTTTCAGAATACGGGTTTTTCTAAACCGAAATTTCGATCCCAACCCTAGTATGATCATATATTTCGTAAGCTTAACTAAGCATCAATTTCACTAACTTATATTTTCACTAAGCCGTTAATTACTCAACTATTGCATAAGATAGTGGATACAAAAATACTAAATTTAATGCGCTATCTATTATCATACATATAATATTTACAAGAATTAGTTATATATTATTATATTTATTTAATCTTTTTTTATCTTACGATAAAACTGTTAGTATGTAAAGCAATTGTTACGATATTTTATTTTATATTAGATATGATCTGACTGAGGCTGAAACCCGAGAACTCCCCCTCGAAAGATCGGCTTCTTAACAAAGGCTCTCGAATTGGGGAAGTTTAGAAACAACGTAATAAAAAATGGTTATATTTAAGTATCAATTTTAGAGTTTAAAAACCTCATCTGTAATCAGAATTTTATCAAACTTATATATGATATCAAATGATACCACAAAGTCATAAATAGATTAATAAAAGTTATTTAAAAAGAATTTTATACAGCGTGGCGCAAAACGACCGTTTAATAACTTTTTAAATTTATTTATATTTTTTATTTTTATTTCAGAATTTTGTGAAGAAAACTTGGGGAATTGGAAATGGAACTGTACACAACAGAACAGCGATCAAAAATTACGAAAAGTTATGGAAAATGTACTGGAAAGAGCACGAATGTGCGAAGCCGAAAATAGTCCCCACTTTACTTAAGCTTAAAAGCTTAAAAATATTCCCCAATAATATACTGCATTACAACAATATAATAATAATAATTAACCATTAAATAAAAAAATTATTAAACATATAAACCATATCGGTCGTTTTGCGCCATCCTGTATATTGCCTAAGTATAAGGGAGTGAAGTATGCCTTTCCTTTTCAGGCGTGACAGATTATACTATTTATTATTATTATAAATAGTTATTATTATACTATTTATTAATTATATTATTTATTTTGTTTTTATTATAAATTTTATATTTTATTCTACAAATTTGGTCACCATGGAGATTTATAAAGAAAAATTATTTTTCAATAATTTTTTTCAATTAAAAATTCATGACTCGTACGGGAATCAAAAACGCATACTCTCGGCTAATAATCCAATTCCTTACCCACTAACATCACCGAGACCCCATATTACCCAAGTATATTTATGTAAAATTAAAACTATTTTAACTGCAGAACCTTAGATAAACGAAAGAATATACCCACAAAAATACATATTTAATACATAAATACAAAAAAAAAAAATTAACCTGGATCTAATGATGTTCTTGTATAAATTTTTTGTACTTTATCAACACCAGCTGTTATTTTACGAAATTCATTACATTCTTTATCACCACATGCTTGTATAAAAAATGCAACAACCGCCAGACCATCCATTTTATTTTTAGCTATTTCAAAATTTTCATATTTTGAATTATAATGTACTGCATGTGCTTCCATTGAATATTTCATACCCTCTAATGTATGTTCACAACCCGATTCATCATGATCCGCCCAATGAAAATGTAATTGCTCGAATATATATTTATCATGTAACACCCCACCACTTATATATGGTGTAAATTTTTTACCACGAAATGTCACTAAAACTGTTGTACCGGTATTTTCTAATAATGCTGTACCAATTGGTTCCCAATAACCATGATATTCTAATGATTCAATATCATCTTTATGTTGTATTTCACGATTTGATATTTGAATTGGTGATTGTACTGCCATTATATATATATTTTGGTTTATATTTATATATAAATTTATTTATATTTTATTTTTTAAATTTATTTTTTTTAAATTATGTTGTTGTTGTAAATAATACAAGTTTAATACACATAAAAATTTTGAATTGTTGAATTGTTGATTTATTTATAGTATTATTTTATTATGTTATTTTTGAATTAATTGATATTTTTATTAATAAATTTGGTTTATAACTTGAAAATAAATTTATGATTAATATATTATTAATTCAATTAAAATATAATTAAAAAAAAAAAATTTTTTTAATTATTTTATTACTTTATGTTTGTTATTTTATCTAATCAAGTAATTATGATACAAGTACTAGGTACTAGTTAAAATAATAAAAATAACTAACTAGAACACTTGTAAAATTATGTTGAATTATAATTTATATTTAAATATTATAATTGTATTATAATTATATTTTAATTTTATAAATCAAATTAAATATAGTAGTAGAACGAGTATAGGTAATTCAACTTTAATATATATTTTGCTAATAATTAATTAGTATAAATAAGTTAGTATGTACTTATAAATTTTTTTTCAAAAATCAACTTTAAAATTAAGTGTTTAAAATGCTAAACAACAAATGAAATTTAATTAGAAAAAAAAAATTTTTTATTATTTTCACATTAATTTATTTATATATATATATCTGCTATATATTATATTTTCTATTTATTTATTTACTTATACTTTTTATTTACTAATTTACTAATTTCCTTTTTTTCCTATTTATTGTTTTTCTATTTCTTATTTATATTTTATATTATATTTTCAATATATTTATATATATATATATTAGTATATAATATAGTATCTGATAGTATGTTTAGTAAACATATGTATTCAATATAACTTTTAATAAAAATGATTACTGAATACTGATTATAATTTAATACAAAAGATACAAAAACAACAAAAAAAACCCCAATTATTTAACTTGCGCGTTCAAAATATATTTACATCAGTCTCATGAAAAGTATTTTCAGTACTAACTAAATTATAGTTACTAAAATTATAAAAATCACCATTCAATTTAAAAAAATATTTTAAAAAAATTGTTTATATTATACCGACATTAGAAATGAAACTAAAAACTTATAAAAAAATTTTTTTTTAGTTATACGAGTAATATAATAAATAAATAAATAACTTATTTACTATATTTTATTTACTATATATATTTTACTTAATACTATTACAAAAATTATATATTTATATATATATATATAAATTAAAATATATATACTCGTATTTGAACATTCATACATTTAAAAAATAAAGAAAACATCAGTGGAAAGAAAATAAAGAATATAAAAAGAAAGAGAAAAAAAAAAACGTCATCACTGATATAAATTATCCATAAATTTATATGACATTGGAAATGGTTTTTTTTGTTTTTTTTTTTTATTTGGTTTTATTATGGTTACATAAACTTGAGTTCTTTATAATTGCCTAAAAAAATTTGCTAAAAATATTAAAAAAAATATTAATAAACATGTTATTTACATTTGAATTTATTTTTGGAGCCGTAATAATTCGCAATTTTAAGTTTGTCGAACTCTTTTTATGAAATTGGATATCTCTAAATAGAAATTTATTTTTGAAGTGCTAACTGTTCAATTGTCAGGCTAATAAATCTGTCTATACTATGTTACATGTAAAAACAGATGGGACATATTATATTCTTGTTATTAGAATTGATCCTAATGAATTCCACATACAGTTTAAACATAGGATAGTACTAGGTCTTCTAACATGACGAAACATATTAGATTTCAATAGATACAATTCTATTTGTTATATATTGTAATAATTTTATATTTGCATTTAAGGCATTTTCTATATCTGTGAGTTATATATAATTAAATTAAATTATTTGTTTACATTTTTTATTAAAGATACAAAATTATTAATTATTGGTTATGCCATTAATTTGAACCAAATTTAGAATGGTTCAAATTGGCTGAATGGCTCAGTCGATTCCGAAAACCAAATAAAAGTTTTCACTTTTATTAGGAATTGAACCGGGGCCTTTCGAAGGAAAAGTCGCCACTTTAACCATTATGTCGCTCAGCCGTATTTATTTAAGGATGTGTAAAATTATAGCTTTTTATTAGTTATAACTGAGTTAGGGTTTGAACCCGAGATTCTTCAATTGAAAGGGCGAATTCCTAACAACTACGTCGTCGTTCGAATGAATGGAAATATAACTAACTGAGTGTTTTGTTTAATACGAAAATAACTTAGGTTTAATTTTCAAAATACTGGATTTTAAAACTAATTTATAACTATAATAAAATATTTTTTGATAAATTATTCTGAATATTTCATTGCTTTATTTTTATCATTTAATAAACTTTGGTAAAAACGTTGTTCTTGAAGATTTTTTAATTATTTATTCCTAGGCTAAACCTAAGTCCAGTGTTTCGAATAAAATATCCAAGATTACAGCAAATCTTATGTCATCTGTAACAGAAACAATAAAGACACATTAATATTAGTTTAATATCAAAGCTATATACAAAACTTTTAACTAATAAAAAAAAAAACACGAGGACAATATAACCACCATCTAAGATTCTAACTGTTAGAGCTAAGCTAATATGGTTCTAATATTCCAGCTGGATTAAGAAATATGAAAAAGTCAGATTCTATATACTAGAAAAGATTATTTTATAATAACTACTCCTTAGGATAGTTGGAATGAAATCAACAAATGTGATAGACAAATTTTATCTTTTGGTAGACCTAAAGCTTCTTAGATTATCCTTGCCTGAATTTTGAAAATCATTGCCAAATATCTTCATAATACGGTTGTTAATGTTTATCTACTTGAGTTTAAGTTTTAAGATTAACTGAATTCTTCTAATATATGGCTATAATTGTTAATAGAAAATTAATTTGAGTTTAATCACTTCAGATTATACGAACCTAAACTAGTTTATAGGAACTTAATATAAACAAACTTCCAGCTCATTTTACTTTTGTATAAAGAGGTTAGTGGCAAATAAATTAAATATAATTCAAAATCTAAGTTAAAACAGATATTACCATATAATATTTAATACAGTTACTAATATATTACTTCATCAATATATAGAAAATATATTTAAAAATATCTTCAACCCAGATATAATGTGTACAATACAAAAACTTAAAATTGAAATAAAAAGATTATATAAAGAGAAGTAGTTGAAGTTGGTGTTTATAAATTCCAATGTTTACTAATAATAAAAAAAAAACCAACAAAATTTTTTAAAAGGTCCTTTGCGCAGGACTATTATCATACTCCTACAATAAAACCAAATATTCTAATAAGTTAATATCAGACTTATATCAGATTTCAAATTTCAAGTATTCCAATGTATTTTTTATAAAACTGAAACGTCAGAAGGCAGAAACCTCATGAATGCTTAAATTCCAAACCATTGAAACTAATTAACAAAAATCATATTTTTTTAGGACAGGACAGACAGATAATAATATTGAATATATTTATTTAATATAGTTTGAAAACATTTTTTCCAATACTTGTAAATGATATCTTATTACAGTCAATTCAAAAATTATTAGTTTATCTATAAATATAAGGGCTGGAAATATATTAAATGATTAATTCAGCAGTTCATAATTCATAAAATAAATTTAATCTAGAAAAACAACAAAAAATTTTTTTTAAAATATAATGGAATTATACAAGAGTCTAGTCTAGTTTCTAGATATACCGCAATATCTTGAAACGGAATTTCCTTTAATACTTAAAAAAAAATGAAATAAAAAATGAGAGTTTATTGTTCTTTTCAATAAGTTTATAAGTACGTGGAATCTAATCTGGCTGTTTTTTTTTTCTTTATATATTTTTATTATATACATACTTAATATTGATCACGGTTATTTTATTACATATGTGTGACGTGTGTATATGTTTGAAATTGAATGCATATATAAGTATGTATGTATTTATATATATCTAAAAACATTTACAAACGCACTTTATATATTAGTCTTATATATATGGTATTTAGTCTCATATATAAGTATGTAAACAATATATGTACAATCAAAAGGTAAATGAAAGCTCTTTTTTTCTGGCTCAAGTTCATTTAATTTTTTTTTTATAATTATTTCCCATTATAATTTATTTTTTTTTTTTGTTTTTCTTGTTATTTTGTTTTAGATTTTAAACATAATTTGGTTTTTTTTTTTGAGAAATACAAAAAATTAAAAAATAAATTATGATAAACACATAGGTATTTAAGTAAATAAATTTTGGCCACAATATATGTATATAAATACACATTTAAATTTTGGACTAGAAAAAAATTGAGTGAGGGCTGAGTACAAATTCTCGGATATTGAAAGTTAGTTTTTATTTTTGAAATTAAATTCGGTTGACATTCTAATTATGATAAGATAGATCGGTTAATTTGTATCAGTTTTAAAAATTTCGATTTCGAAAATCTTAATTTACAAATAGTCGATTTCATGAAAAAACAGCTGGGTGGCGTAGCGTTTGATTTAAAATTATCGATTTACATAATGTCTATTTCAAAATATCGATTTAGAATGTCTATGGAGCATTTATATCGATTTTAAAAATATCAATTTTGAAAATCTAGTTTTCAAAAAGTCGATTTCAAAAATCGACTGGGTCATTTTGTCGATTTACAAAATTTCGATTTCAAAATGTCGATTTAAATAATCTGTACTTAAAAATATAGACGATTTTGAAATATCGATTTGCAAATGTTAATTTTTAAAAATGTCAATTGGACTCAAAATATGTGGACTTTGGATAGAATGTGGACTTCATGAAAGTAATTGTAGACCAAAAATCCTGATTTTATAACCAATTCTAAAAAAAAGCTCCAAAATCATGGTTTCACAATATATTACTTACACCCTTAGACCTTTTACATTTATTAATATTTTTATTATTTTGGAGTAAACGCTTTAACGGAAACAACAAAGTCTCTTCGAAAATTATGTGTCGGACAAAATCTTAAAAAAAATCCCCACTAAAAACAATCTGCATCGCAATTTTCACTTTCATAGAATATTTATATTTTATTCGTTGGGGAATTTTAAATTTTGTCTCTAGAGACTTTGGGGATTTTGTCTCTGGTGGTTTTGTTTTTGGGGATTTTGTCTTTGAGGATTTTATTGACCAACCCGAGATTTTAGTTTTTCTTAAAATTGTTTACACATATCATTAAAATTCTCTTTTCAATATCAATCATACTGAGATTCTATATATATATATATATATGTCCCTGAAAAAATTAAAGTCAGACGATTAGCCCTTTTACCATAAAAACACCAG
>OY720441.1:313403013-313505409 GCA_963082915.1 Dolichopus griseipennis | reverse complement strand
TTTAATACAAAAGATACAAAAACAAAAAAAAAAACCCAATTATTTAACTTGCGCGTTCAAAATATATTTACATCAGTCTCATGAAAAGTATTTTCAGTACTAACTAAATTATAGTTACTAAAATTATAAAAATCACCATTCAATTTAAAAAATATTTTAAAAAATTGTTTATATTAAACCGACATTAGAAATGAAACTAAAAACTTATAAAAAAATTTTTTTTTTAGTTATACGAGTAATATAATAAATAAATAAATAACTTATTTACTATTTTTTATTTACTATATATATTTTACTTAATACTATTACAAAAATTATATATTTATATATATATATAAAAAATAAAATATATATACTCGTATTTGAACATTCATACATTTAAAAAATAAAGAAAACATTAGTGGAAAGAAAATAAAGAATATAAAAAGAAAGAGAAAAAAAAAAACGTCATCACTGATATAAATTATCCATAAATTTATATGACATTGGAAATGGTTTTTTTTTTTTTTTATTTGGTTTTATTATGGTTACATAAACTTGAGTTCTTTATAATTGCCTAAAAAAATTTGCTAAAAATATTAATAAGCATGTTATTAATATTTGAATTTATTTTGGGGCCATAATAATTGGCAATTTTAAGTTAGTCGAAAACTTTAAGAAATTGCTCTAAATGCAAATTTATTTATTTATTTATTTATTTATTTATGTACTATAAGCTGCCATTTACAATGTGTTAAGCGAATAGGTCAGCCTTTCATTTTAAGGTATGGCAGATATATATAAATATTTTGTATTATGAAATGGCTGTGTGGCATGTGTGGCTCAGGTTCGAATACCAATGAAAGTGAAAAAATTTTCCTAGTTTTTAACTTCACTCAACTACCATTCGCCATTGGGCTCAAATTAATGGCTTAATTAAAAATTAATCAGATATATAAATAATCTTTAATAAAAAAATACATTAATAAAATAATATAAACAAATAATTTAATTGAATAATATAACTCACAGATATATATAGAATACAGTATCACTCAAATACAAAATATTGCAATATAAACAAAAATAGAATTGTAGCTATTAAAAATCTAACACATTTCTACATGATATAAGGTCTAGTACTATCTCATTTTTAAATTGTATAATTCAATAAAATTCATTAAAATCAGTTCTAATAACACTAATATGCCCCCATGTTCCAAGATATACCTATGGTACAGATAGGCTTATTAGCCTAATAGTTAAACAGTTAGCACTTAAAAAAAAAAAATAACTATATTAAATTTGATCTGCGTCTGACCAGATTTTGAACTTAAGACTTTTCGATTGGAATTCCAACATTCCAACATCCCAACCACTTCACAATCGGTCGTATTGTTGGAAATTTATCTAACTAAAAGACCTGATCCATTAGCAAAAGAAGTTCAATTAGATCTTTCATAAAATGAACGTTACAAACAGACACAAAGGGACACACAGAGTTGAAACAGAGAAACACATCAAAATCAATGTAATATTTATTACAAGGTTTCAAATTACAAATTCTTTATGCAAAACTCTTTGATAATGAAGAGACATAACGATAATGGAGTTTCTAGCTCTACCCTTCTGGGATAAGTTCTAACCTCAAAAATATTTATTTAAAAACAAATATAAAATTCCAGCTGGATAAAGAAATTACTAAAAAATATTTATGGAAATCTTTTTTACACCCCCTTCAGCAATTTTATAATAATTATTCGTTGGAATTACTGAAATTAAATACCTATTTTTTATTAGATATGATCTGATTGGGATTTAAACCCGAGACTTTCCACTAGAAATACGGCTTGTTAACCATTTCCCCATTGGTCAGAGTCAGATGTTTATGTACAATTGAGTCTAATTTTTAAGAATTCTAAAATTAATCTTACTAATGCTTTAAATGTTAATTTATTTGAGTTTAATCACCTCAGATTGAATGAACCTAAACTAGTTTAAAGAAACTTAATATAAACAAACTTCCAGCACATTTTACTTTGGTATAAAGGGGTTAGCAACAAATAAATTAAATATAATTCAAAATCTAATTTAAATCAGATATTACCATATAATATTTAATACAGTTACTAATATATTACTTCATCATTATATAGAAATTTTAAAAATATCTTCAACCCGGATATAAAGTGTACAATACAAAAACTTAAAATTGAAATAAAGAGATTATATAAAGAGAAGTAGTTGAATTTTGTGTTTATAAGTTACAATGTTTACTAATAATAAAAAAAAACCAACAAAATTTTTTAAAAGGTCCTTTGCGCAGGACTATTATCATAATCCTTAAATAAAACCAAATGTTCTAATAAGTTAATATCAGATTTCAAATTTCCAGGAATACAATGTATTTTTTATAAAACTGAAACGTCAGAAGACAGAAACCTCATGAATGTTGAAATTCCAAACCATTGAAATTAATTAACAAAAATCATAAATTTTTTAAGAACAGGACAGACAGATAATAATATTTAATATATTTTTAAATGATATCTTATTACAGTCAATTCAAAAATTATTAGTTTATCTATAAATATAAGGGTTGGAAGTACATTAAATCATCAATTCGGTAGCTCATAATTCATAAATTAAATTTAATCTTATAAAACAACAACAAGTTTTTTTTAAAATATTATGGAATTATACAAGAGTCTAGTCTAGTTTCTAGATATACCGCAATATCTTGAAACGGAATTTCCTTTAATACTTAAAAAATCACAATGAAATAAAAAATGAGAGTTTATTGTTCTTTTCAATAAGTTTTATACGTGGAATCTAATCTGGATTTTTTTTTTTTCTTTATATATTTTTATTATATACATACTTAATATTGATCACGGTTATTTTATTACATATGTGTGACGTGTGTATATGTTTAAAATTGAATGCATATATATGTATGTATTTATATCTAGAAACATTTACAAACGCACTTTATATATTAGTCTTATATATAGTATTTAGTCTCATATATAAGTATGTAAACAATATATGTACAATCAAAAGGTAAATGAAAGCTCTTTTTTTCTGGCTCAAGTTCATTTAATTTTTTTTTTTATAATTATTTCCCATTATAATTTATTTTTTTTTTTTTGTTTTTCTTGTTTTTTTATTTTAGATTTTAAACATAATTCGGTTTTTTTTTAAGAAATACGAAAAATTAAAAAATGAATTATGATAAACACATAGTTAAGTAAATAAATTTTGGCCACAATATACATATATAAATACACATTTAAATTTTGGACTAGAAAAAAATTGAGTGAGGGTTGAGTACAAATTCTCAGATATTGAAAGTTCGTTTTTATTTTTGAAATTAAATTCGGTTGACATTCTAATTATGATAAGATGGATCGGTTAATTTGTATCAGTTTTAAAAATTTCGATTTCGAAAATCTTAATTTACAAATAGTCGATTTCATGAAAAAACAGCTGGGTGGCGTAGCGTTTGATTTAAAATTATCGATTTACATAATGTCTATTTCAAAATATCGATTTAGAATGTCTATGGAGCATTTATATCGATTTTAAAAATATCAATTTCGATTTACAAAATTTCGATTTCAAAATGTCGATTTAAATAATGTGTAGGTACTTAAAAATATAGACGATTTTGAAATATCGATTTGCAAATGTTAATTTTTAAAAATGTCAATTGGATTCAAAATACATATGTGGATTTGGATAGAATGTGGACTTCATGAAAGTAATTGTAGACCAAAAATCCTGATTTTATAATCAATTCTAAAAAAAACTCCAAAATCATGGTTTCACAATATATTACTTACACCCTTAGACCTTTTACATTTATTAATATTTTTATTATTTTGGAGTAAACGCTGTAACGGAAACAACAAAGTCTCTTCAAAAATTATGTTTCGGACAAAATCTTAAAAAAAAATCCCCACTAAAAACAATCTGCATCGCAATTTTCACCTTCATAGAATATTTATATTTTATTCGTTGGGGAATTTTCAATTTTGTCTCTGGAGACTTTGGGGATTTTGTCTCTGGTGGTTTTGTTTTTGGGGATTTTGTCTTTGAGGATTTTATTGACCAACCCGAGATTTTAGTTTTTCTTAAAATTGTTTACACATATCATTAAAATTCTCTTTTCAATATCAATCATACTGAGATTCTATGTATATATATATATATGTCCCTGAAAAAATTAAAGTCAGACGATTAGCCCTTTTACCATAAAAACATCAGATTCAAAATCTAGATATTGTTTACATAATTGACTAACATACAAATCCAAAATGGCACCTCTTAGGTTTTTTTCCAAATTTCAGATATTTCATTAAAAAATAAGTGTTTCCAGTTAAACGATTTCAATTAAAATTTGTTATGCAGCTGTCAATTTGTTTCAAACCAACTGATTGAAACCAAGTATTGTGCTTCTACCTCTCATTTTGATTTCGAATCTAAAATCTAATTCTAAAATTAGAAACTTCTAAGAACCTTTTTTCTATTTTTTGGGAAACAAAAACAAAATTTTAAAAAACGAAATTTTTATAAAACAAGATTTTGAAATACGGTTAATCATATAGTGCTCCCAATTACATTTTTTATGATTCATAAATTCATACGCGTGTATATAGTACCAGATAGAACACATGTTACATTTTGCACGCTTTAATAGTTATTGACGAAGAAAATTTTTGTAATAAAATTTTTTATTTTTAATTATTTTTTTATTTTATTTTTCGGCAAAAAATTTCAAATTTAACGAATATTATTCATCAAAAATAAGTCACAGTGACGTTTGTTATTGTACTTTGGATTAACCTGTATTAATATTATTTTTAATTAATTATATATATAATATTTATTTATTTATATCATATTATATTATAATCTTTTGGATTGGGGATGTGTGATATTTTAAAAATAGAATATTTTTTTTTATGGTAATTCATACTAAAATTGAGAAATTAGTTAATAATCGGTTATTTTGTTTTTAGATTGAAATTTGCATGATAATTATTAAACTTGTTTTGATCAGTTGATTTTTTTTTTTTTTTGATTTAGTCAGTGATTAATTAAATAAAGTAATAAAAGCGATTAATATAGTCAAAAATAGAATGTATTACAAAAAATAAACAAATTGTTTATAAACAAATTATAATTACTTATATTTAGAAAAAATACATTAAATTATGTAATTAAATATTTTGATTTAATAACAATGTTTTAAGCAATCGTCAATTTTAGAATACTCCAATAGCAAAAGCGAGTAAGTGTAATTTTTTTTATATTTTTGCCGGCACCTCTACGTGCTAACTGTTCACTGCTATAGGCTAAACAGCCTGGCTATATATGTGCATGTCGGAACAGGGGGAGATATATTCATATATTAGAACTGGTCAAATGAATTCCACATACAATTTAAACATGAGATAGTACTACGCCTTTTAATATGTAGAAATGTCTTAGATTTTCAATAGATACAGTTCTATTTATGCGGTTTGTGCAAAAGGGCTCTGTTCAATTACGTTTCGAGCTTATCGTTGCAACCAAACAATTTAGATTTTTTGATATCATATGAAAAATTTTAATATGAAAAATTTCGTTGTTATGAAGGTACCTAATTTTTTGGCCGGATCTCAACCAAAAACTAACTGGAACTTACAAATAAAATATTTTGCTAAAATTCCATGACTTCAGCTGAAATAGTTTTCAAGTTTCAATAAGTGAATTCTGAATTTTTTAAAAATTGACATATACCAGAATCGTTGTTCGAGAGGTACCCAAAATTGTGGTCGAACCTCTATGAGTAAAAAAGTATTGGGAACCTGAAAATTGTTTCAGATTAAATTTTGCTTGAGCTATTGCTTTAGCTTAATTGGTTTTTGAGCTATTGCTCTAAAAGTTCAATTAAAAATTTTTATTCTTATATGAACAAATTTGACATGGAAAAGTCCCTTGTTTGGAAGGTGCCCAGTACCGGCAGTTGTAGTCGAACTTCAACCAAAAAAAAATAGTAAATTATTATGCTGTACAGATATAAAGATGAAAAATAACTTAATTTATTTAAAGAACTGCATTTTATAAAAAAATTTTAAGGTAGTTTTAATTAGAACATGTGTGTGATACAGGGGAGCACAATGTTAGCTTCAGTCTTGAAAGTCTTGAATCTTAAATGATTGACACATCATATAGGTAACTGGGTATAAAAATAAAAATATCAAGGGAATCAAAACTCTTGTATTACACACTTTGAATGTTTCAAGGTAGCATGATTTCTCAAAATAGCAGGATTGACTATGGAATATAACAATATATTTATAAAGAAATGCTTAACAAGAGGAAGGATTTATGGTCTTTATTCTATTCATAGTTCCATTTCTATCTATATTCTTTACATAGCGAAGTTCAACTATACCGCTGATTTTCTTCTGCGTCACAAAACTTCTTTGAAAGTTTTTTGCTCTTAATTGAAAATAATTCAACTTAGTATACTCTAGTTTTGAACAACACATACTCGTTGACAATTGAGTACACTGTAATAGATAACTTCGCTGGTGATAGAAGGCTCACGTTGCGGCAAGCGTCTCTTTGACGTTTAATTGGAATACATGTATTTATAAGAACATTTTAATCCCTTCAGCCCGACAATTATATAGTATAGAAAAAATGTTTATATACACAACTTTCAACAGGGTAAACAAAGCCTCAAAAAAGTTTTTTGCTCAATTAAACCGAAAAAAAAACCAAAAAAATAAAACAAACAATTATTGTAAATATTTGATAGCCCGTCAACACCATAAAATTTACCTAGTAGTAAGTATAATAATTATTAGAATTGATCTAAATAAATTGTCTTACAAATTATTGTATAAGGTGATGAAAACGTTAAAATAAACGCTATATAAATATTTAATTTATTTTGTTTATATAAGTATGTACAATTATATGTAACCATATAAATAAAATGGTCTGTTTACATTTATTATTTGTTTAGTTAAACGTTTACTAGTACATGTTTTATTATTGATATGTTAATTATATAATTGTGCCATTCATTTTAAAAGGTGCCATGACAGAACTCCCGCAGGTTTTAGTTCCGTTTAAATTGGATTTGAGAAGAAAAACAATGTTTTTCAGTAAGCATTGTAGTGTTAGAATTACTAAGTAACTCCTACTTTAATTTTCAAATTTTTTTAATACTTAAAAGAAATTTTCAGAATTAAATCTGTAAGTTATTAGAACAAATAAAAAAGAAGAACAGAGTAATAGAATACAAAACATTGGATTCCAACGCTAGGAGATTTGCTTTTTCAAAAATATTTACGAATTTGTAAATGTCACATTTTGAACTATCGCAGAGACTTCTTTTCGGGGTAGAGTTAGATAAAATTATGCCTTATGATTGTAGCGTTTTTGAGACTCTGTAGACTTTATTATTTGAAGGCAAAATCACGAGCGTTAATTCCTAAAATAATGGTATCATTCTGTTAGTGCATTGAAACTAAATTGTGAGAGATAACTCATATGATTCGGAAACTAAATACAAAAGAAAATTTTTAATAATATACAAAAACGTTTGTATATTCAGTACCAAAATTAATTCAAAATACGTTACTTATTTTTTTATAAGATATGGTTTTCAATATGTACTTAAAATTTATATTTGTCAACAAACTTTCAATTTCGATCACATAAATGACGCTCATTATTTGATGTTTGATAAGTATTAAAATTTTAAGGAATTTTTTTGTCAACTAATATACAAATTTTGAATATACATATAGTATATTTGAATAGACTGTACTGCTTAACGCACATTGGAATTTCTTTAAATAACCTTGAAGCTTATCAATATCATCATTTATACTTATTCTTTTTATTTATTTATTTATGTATTTGAAGTACCAGACAATAGTAAATATTGCCGCCTGATATTAATAATCCTTTGTCTATTTGACATTTGGACTACTTATTAAATTATTTTAATATACACTATATTTTCTTATTAGATATGATTCGACCAGGGTTTGAACCCAATACTATTCGATTGAAAAGCTGCCATTTAACCACTGAGTTATCGTTCAGATATACCTATTTATAGGTATATACCTATAATATTTATATGTCTATTTATATGATAAAGGATAAATAAAGTAATAAATAAATAAACGATCGTACATTAACCCATATGTGAAAAATTTTTTAATAATAATAATATATATATAAAATACATGTAAATATGATTATATCATTAAATTTAACAAACAAATGACGAAAACAGTAATTTACTATTACTAATTTACTATTTGTTATTTTAAAATTTATTGTTTTAAATGTAATTAAAAACTAATTATTTATATATTTAAAATTATAACCGTATAACTTAAGTTGTTAATAAATTATTAAAATTATGACACAACAACTTGAAAAATTGTATATAAAATTTACACAATTTTTTAATGTACATACTAATACTAATATTAAATATTAATTAAAATTTTATTCTTGAACATTTTTTATTGTTTTTAACATGCAATTCAATAATTTCTGATATATATATATACACGTTAATTTAGTATATAAATAATATATATTATAATAGTATATGTTCACAATTTATTTACTAATACATTTTGCAAAAAAAAATGTTTATATTAATATTTACTCAAACTTTTGATTTTGCAAAAATCAGATTTTGCAGTGGAAATCAAACTCTTAAAAACATTAAAAACTTAAATTATATATGTATAATATAAAAATTTAAAACTCTCTCTTAAATTAAAAGTTTAAGTTTCATGGAACTATTTTTTAATATTTATAAATTATAATTCATGACCCACCATAAACTAATATTACAGGCCATAAAACAACAATAGAAAATTAAATTTAAGCAAATTCGAACTTTGCAAAAAAAAACTGTTAGAAAATTTATAAATACATTTTCAAAATTCTTTATATAGTATAGAAAAGCTGTATATAATTGCACATAGCATATATTCATAAAATATAATAAATAAATTTAATATTAATATGAGTAACAGGGTGGTACACAATAACATTTACATATATATATTTTTTAAGTATTACATTGTTACATTTTAAACTTTGTATTATACACTTTTTAGTAAATGTACTTCATGTATATAGAATTTAAACGCAAGAATTTAGAAGAGATTCTCCGGGATCAATAAATTTCTTATTGAAAAATAGTTTACGGCATCGTTATTCAGAATTGTAACTAACGTCTTCTAACGATTTCCAGGATCTAAAAAACGTTTTTTTTAAATTTAATCACTGCTAATCAAAACTAAGTAAGAACTTTGCATTAATGTTCAACTTAGCCAACGGAATTTCTGAGTAAACAGTTGTTTGAAATACATTAATCCATTTCGGCCTGACGGGCTTTCAAAAATTTTTTTGTTTCCGATTCGTGTTCAATTTGAGAGGATTATTTTTCAGTTCAAAAGAGAAGCTGAAACAAATTTTGTTGATTTGTTGACAAATTGTTTTGTCGGTTAACCCATTTCGGCATGAGGACGATATGAAGTTTTTTCAATCTTTATGGTATCGAGCGGAAACGGGACCGATTGACTTAAAATTTTGCACAAATGTTCCTCTAATCTAACGAAAATTTATTGTATAAAGTTGATTGGAATATATTTACCCATTTTGACACCCACCAATATTAACCAATGTTTTGTTTACGATTTTTACGAGTTGTGAAAAGTTACCTTAAATTTTATAAGGTAATTTTACAGTCCAGATTAACTTGTTTGGACACAACGTCTCAATAAATTTTTTTTCCCTTAAACGAGTTTAAAATATTACACACAGAAACTCACCGTGTTTATCCGTTTCGGTACAAAGATTTAATGATTTTTTTTTTAAATTTTTATTGTCCTGGTTTTAAACAGGTTCAATCAATGTTAAAAGTTAACGCAAGTTAACCTTTATTCCAAAAACTCACACAATAAATAATAATAATTTTGTTCTCTACTCAAATAGTGTAAAAGCTAAACTAGATAATTTGGTTCCTAAGGCCAAATAAAGTTTTTTTGATTTTTTTTTGTTATTCTACTCAAATTGCTTGACACTTTGTAGATTTAGATATAAATTAAAATTCCAAAGCAACGCCGAGAAAATCTGTTAGTAATTGATAAAAACATTACATTAACATCTGTCTTCTAAATATCCCATCCAATTTTTCCCATCCCCCATAAACCAACAATCACAATTAACTCCACAATAATCCCAAAATTCTTCTATATCCCCTTCTCCGTACCCAAGCTGTTTATTTGTATCACAGGTCACTTCCTAAAGTTTGGTTCAAAAAGAGTGTGGTTTTAATGCGTTAAAGTCGCAAGCTACCCATCGAACATCGCACAGTTCCAATGAGTTGCTTTCGATTTCAATTTATTTCATTTTGACTTAATATAAACAGCAAATTATATCAATTGGTATTACAATGTAATTTTATAATTTTTTTTAAATAACAACTTTACAAAATTATAAGTTTACAAAAGTTTGTTTCTTGATTAATTTCATGCATGACTTCAAGCGTGTAAAAATTTAGGAATTATAAAAACAAATTCTGTAACCGTTCTAGCACAATTCAAATTCTGGATGGAAAAAGAAAATAACCAAATTATAATTTTAATTTTATCTATTATTTATGTTAGAGAGAGTCTTAATCATATATAATTAATGATTATTAATTTAAATTTGATTACAAAATCAGGGTTATACACTTTTTCGGAATGTATTTATGTATAAAAGTATTTTGGCAAATATAAAATCCTAAGCTTCTTTCGTAACCAACCACGAAAACTCTCTTGATTATATTCTAAATGTCTAGTACTTAATAGAATTACTTTGATTTTAAAGTTTATTACGAAATCATAGGATTTTGGTTTTATGTAGAACACTTGTTTTATATATTTTACATATTTTTAAAAAATGAGAATCCTAAATGCGTTAAATGCTTAACCTGAAGACTTCTATTAAAATCTTTTCCATAGTTTTTTTTTATGAACAGAAAAATATTATTTCACAAGTCTCATATGACTTTAGACTGACTTCAATCATACAAAAGTCCCATAAGAAATTCTGAAGTCCTTTCCCTATTTTACAACTTTTTCTTACAGTGGGAAGTCAAAATGCTCATGGAATTTTAAGCTCACTGCAAATAGAGAGAAGTCCAATGGGAAATTCTAAAGTCTCCACTTTATTTTGCGACTTTTGTCTTACGGTGGAAAGTCAAAATTTTCTGATTTTTTTCAATGGCACTCTGGGAATTGTTACCGTTACAGAGTGAAATTCTTTAAAAAATTGATATAGAATGATTAATTATTGTGTATGCAATTAAATTTAAACCAATGGAAAGTAAAAGGTTTTTTCACTTTTATTGAGTTTGAACCCAAGCCCCTCAAATTAATCAAAATGACTCTTATCTCTGTATCACCACGGCTGTTTGACACCATGGTAAGTGTGGTTGTTTAATTATACAAAACCAGGTTATATTCTATAACCAAACTTATTGTTACTCTATTGTAGCTTCCTATTAAATAAGGTCTAACTATGACATTAAATTTTTAATAATTTTCTTAATATTTTTCCTAATCATTTAAAAATAAAATATTTAAAATGTTAGTTTATTTTTTATTACCTACATTTTTTTTTTATATTAAGGGCGTGTTGTAAAAATTGCAATAACATTTAATTAAATGAAATAAAAGTTAATAATAAAACTTAATACATATATATAGATACTTATTTTTCGAATAAATAACTATTTAAAATATTTAAAAAGGAATTTACGCAGTTTATCATGCAATATTTTTACATATTAGATTGATAATTTATATTTCAATACATCTATTCTGGATCTTTAATTACTCATTTTTTTTTTTGTAATAAATAAATAAAAAATGAATTATCGATAAAAAATATACATATTTTATAACAAAGTTTTTTAAAAAAATTTCCGTTACAATAATAACGGTATTTCCAGTTAATTTAACTCTTTAAAATTGTTTTATTGTGTCCTTGGAGAATTTATAATAATAATTAGATTTTAAAGGATTTTTTTAAAAATATTGTATCGCCTATAAGTATGCAATTTTTTGGAAATTTTTTTTTATAATGAAAAAAGGACCTCAACAACAGACGAGCTACATGTAAGGTCATAGAATATAATCCGGGCAATATACACGAAGAAAATCTAAAATACAATATGTTTATACCGGAAATAGATAAATTATTAAAAGGAAACTATTTGGTGGTTGGAAAATATATTTAATTAGCACTAAGTACTTTTTACAAATTATTTAGGAGCCAGGCTAAAAAGTGCCTTTGCAGCCGAGGGTATTACTGATGTTATTACAATTTATTGTAGTAATATTAGATTAAAAATAAATAAATAAATTAATACAAATTATTTTAATTAGATTAAGTATTTTAAGCTCGGCTAAGTTAATTTAAGTTTCCATTTTAAAAAAATTCAGATCCTTTCCAGTTTTTTAATATCACAAATTTTTCAACCAAAATCAAATATTAATAATGTTGTAAAATTTTACACTGATGTTTTAAAATACTATGATAAATTATAGATATTAATTTAAATGTTAATCAAATATAATTTAAACTGTTTTCAAAAAATTTAGTTAAAGCTAAGTTTAAGAATTATATGAAAAGTTCGAATTAAAAGAAAAGGACCCCAATTACAATTAATTGTATTAATATTAGATTAAAATAAATAAATAAAGACCTCATAGAAATATAATAATAAAAATTTAAAAAAATTTTTAATTGGTGTATGCATTACTAAAGCTGGCATACCTTGGAATTCGTAGGTGGCTTACGTAGGCGTACCTAGAGTTAACTTTAGAATCGTAGTATTTAATGTATTAGGTATTTAATATCAGTTATATATTAAGTATACTAACTGATATTTTACTTTAATTGAAGCAATTTATAAATGGAAGATCCATCCCAACGTATAGTTCCATATTAAAGTTTATAAAGAGAGTGTATAAAAGTATGTTATAAAAGTATGTAATATTCAAACCAATGTGACCATAAGAACTGGCCAAATTAAAAAACGAGTAATCTAACTTTATTAAACTGCTGATTATTTAATTCCTTCGGAATTATTAGTTTTTAATACATATTTAATTGAAATAAAAACGTTTAATGTTTTTTATTGATTGAAAAGTAATTTAAAAATTTTACATGAACAACTAATAAAAATTTTTATTACAATTTTTCAAATAGAAAACTTCTTTGAACAGGTCAAATAATGTGCTATAAAACTATACATTTTCATGCAATTGATAGACCATTTACCACCTAGTTTAATAATTTTTATGATTGAAAAAATAATAAAATTTGTATTGCAATCATAAAATATTTTACATTTTTATTCATTTACCCCCACCTTCTTTTAAAAAAACAATTTACGAAATACCAGGTTTTATTATAATTGGGAATATTCTTCACTTAAAACAACATTTTTACTCTCAATAATTAAAAGATCATAAACTATATTTAATAATAGGTTTACTTTTACAATACTAAATAACTTAACAAATAGTAATAACACAAAATTCAATAAAGAATTAATTTACGATTTTTATATTACCATTTTCCTTTTGTTTTAAAATTACTTAGATTGTAATTTTTATATTGATTTGGTTTTATTCAATTGTAATTAACACAATCTATAAAATCAAATTAGTATTCAAATAATTAGACTGAATTAAAAGTAAAAAGTTAGGCTTGACATAGTCTACTAGATACTCTCCTAGTTCCACTAATCTAACTTTCTTCTTCATTGTGAATCACTAAACCTACTCCCACTCAAAAACCTCCCCCCGGAGTCTAAATAATGTGATAAGCGGCCAATCTTGCAGTATAATAGCTGAAGAGTAACAATGAGACATCAAGGGTTGACTATAGGAAATCCAGAAGGTATAAGTTGACTTCTTTCTTGAATTTTTCAAATCATAATTGGATTGAGAAACACATATGGAGATAATGGGTTTCACAATTTGGTGATGCAACTTATCATTGATAATACGAGCAGCTCTTTTTTATATCTGCGTTCTCCAGTAAATATGTGAGAGTTTTACTCTAGTCCCTAGGTTTTATATATTTCAAGAAGATTTAGAGATGTAAAGTATTTCCTACTCCTGCTTAAAAATCCTAGGCATTTCGCGGCATCTCATCATGACCGAAAATATCTTGTTGTTGCAGTAAAGTTTTCCATTCACTCCCATGAACTCAAGGACTCAAAGTTTTGAGTACTTACATTTCCAAAAAAAATAGGGGGAGCAGAATCGCTCAGCTTAGTTGATTACAGACAACTTTGGGTTGGAAAATTTTAAGTAATTCTTATACATTAGTTTCAGCTGAGAGTCAAAGTCGAATAGTTTTTGATAAATTATAAAAATTTTAGTAATTGCAGTAACTGAAATACTTGTAAAGAAGTTCTTCGACTTAATTGAAAATATTCCAAAAATGGTGTTTTTTTAAATTATTAAATACTTCTTCAAATATTGAAATTGATGGATCTATCGAAAATTTAAATAAAAATTTATTAAATTGTGTTAAATTTAGTGAACGATAGGAAAACTATATGTAAGATGTAATATGGGGTCTTATCATTAATTTTTCAGACTTTTTTCAGCGTTGAATTTGAATTGAAAATACGAATAGATTGACTTTATTTTTATTTCACATGGAAGCAATATTAGACAGATATTGTTCAATATATACATTCTGTAGAGTACTATCTACACTACTATCCTCATCTATAAAAGGATTAAGTGCTAATTTTTAAATTGTTAGGCTAATAAGCCTGTCTATATAATAGGTAGTTGGAACAGGGGTCATATTATATTCGTTTTATTAAAATTCTAATTCTAATGAATTCCACATACAATTTAAACATAAGATATTACCATAGGCTTTATAACATGTAGAAAACTCTTAGATTTTCAATTCTATTTTGTTTATATTGTAATAATTTTGTATTTGAGTGTATATCTGTGAGTTATATTATTCAATTAAATTATTTGCTTGCATTTTGCATTTGTTTATATTGTTATTAGAGATATTAATTAATAATTGATGAAGCCATTAATTTGAACCCAAAGCTTAATTTATGCACTCGACAGAAAAGTTTTTTCACATTGACTCGATTTCGAACTCGGATCTTCGCATGAAAGGTTGGCACTCTAACCACTATGCCTCCCAGTCATTTTTTAATTGTAGTTAATGCTCTTACAATATCAACTTTTATATTAACAGAATTTCAATTATTATTGCAACTCCAGTCTCTGCTCCTCTGAAAACAATTTTGTTCTACTCTCTGCTCCTGTTCAATATTTACGGAATACTGTTTTTACTATTATATAATTTGTTTTTAATTTTATATTTTCTGTAATAGAGTTCTGCATTTGTCACTGACTAAAAAATTTGGTATTTATCATTATCATTGATTAAGTTAACTACTTAGAATGTATTTCTACTGGGTGATTAACTTTGATACTCTATGCCTGAGAAACTGTTGAATACATTTGATATTTACTCTACAAAAGGAGAATTATTAAATTATCTTACAGACAACCTACAATCAAACTTTTCGAAAAATTAGACTTCGAATTTAGAAATTGAACTTCATATTCATTATTTATTAAATTAATGTATATAATATTATTTTAAAAATTCAAAACATTGGCTGAAATTAGAATTACAAGTTGAAGTAAGGTTTCCCATGCATATTTTATATAAATTTTCAAAATTAAGTCAGATATGTAGGAGTGGTGTAATAATTCCAAAGCAACAAATTCCAAAGTTACAAAATTCCAAGCAACGAAAAAAATTAATTACAAAACGGAAATTCTACGTGAGATTTTGAATCAGCAGAGATTGGGGATGAACGCCTTTTACAGAATAACGTGGTATGGGAAATTATCCATTAAGAGGGACTTAGAGTTAGATTCAAAATCAGGATATAACCACTTTTACCAAAATATTAATTTAATTAATTTGGAATTTTTTTTCGAATTATCTAAATGATATTTCGGAAACGGAATTTGCTCTTTTGGAATTTCGTAGCCAACCCGATATTTAAGGTTCTTTAGGCTCCGAAAATAAAAAGTTTCTAAATCAAAAGATTACAAACACGAAATTCTTTTGTACTTGTAACCTAAATTTTTGATTTAAAATTTTTGTCTTGTACTGTAACGAAAAAATTAATAAATATTAAATGAGTGTAAAAAGTTTTTAATTATATATATTAGACTCATAACTCAAGTTTATTTATACATTTATGTTTTTTTAAATATATATATATATATATATATACAAATACAATATGATTTCTAGGTTATTTTTTATATTAGAATATAAAACATTTTTTAATAACAATACTAATGATAGCTACAGGTTATTAAAATAATAATCAATAATCCATCAAAGTCAAAGGAAATATAATTTATTAAAAACAAGGATTTACTATTGATTATTTTTTTAACCTTTTATTCAATTTTAAAATTTTCTAATATCTCTCATATCTCATATTTATATTTTGCATATTTTTTTCGTCCAATTTCTTTTCGAATTTAATAAATATTAAAAAGAATTGGAATAGGAATGGAATTATCAAATAAGAATTTGATAAATAATATTAGAGAAATAGAAGATTAATTAAATGACCTTGCAAGAAGTCCATTTGTTATAGTCATATAATAGAGGGACATGACTATTGTCTTATATAGCCATTTTTGTCCAGGAAGATATAATGCTCAGAGCTTATCAAGCCTGTGAGCAAAGTCTTTCTAATATACTCCGTATTGTGACAGAATATATGAAATATTTAATAATTTTCTGGAGTGTTTTCTTGAATCTGGAGAGCAGATCTTTCATAATGATTTACAATCAATTTTATAATAAAATTGTCTATTCTTATTATTTTACTATTTATTGGAATAAAAAGTTAAGTAGTCGGGCTCGGGCTTTGTATTTATATTGGTATAATATCGAGTTCGTATCACATGCCTGCATTTCATTCATCTGTATTTTCATTTGCCTGAATTTTAATTTTTCTGTATTTTGCAGACTTATTTTGACTTTCATTAATATGAGCTAAAGCCAAATTAATTTAGTTGATAGATAAATGTTTTCATAATTTTCGTGGGCAACATTTATAAATCATCATCAGTTCCAAACATTAAATATAGAATACTCAAATTTAAAAAATAAATAACTTAAAAGAAGTAAAATAAAAACTCATTGCAAATAGAGTTGACCTTAGTATATTGTTTAAAAATAAAATCTATATTATACAAAAAATATATTATAATATAAATATTCTGTAAAAGGCGTATAATTTTGATTTTGAATTTACTAAACTCCCAACTAGTGCATATCATATATGTACATATTCTGGAAGAGGGAGAAATTCTGATTTTAAATCCAACTCTAAAAGTCTCCTAAGACAGAATCTCACATATAGATAATAGAATTACTTTGGAAAAAGATAATACACTGATTCCGAAACCAACTCTTAAATAATCATCAATTCAGATAAATATACATATTTGTATTTTAACCATTCTTTTGAATCAAACTCTAAAATTATCAGATATGAGAGGATTGCATTGAATTGTCAATTAAATTAATAAGGCCTTAGCTAATATTAATGAAACACAAAATAATTCTGCAAAATACAAGAAAAAGTTTTTTTTTAACTTTATTTTATCTCTTTTTAACATTCTTAAATTATCTTAGCTTATAAAAGTTTAGAAAAACAGTTTATTTTTATATAAATTAATTAACATTTAAACTTAAACTATCGTTCTTATTGTTAATTTTATTAATTATTTTATTCCTAAAGTATTAAAACTAAAGTTCTGTTTTTTTTTTTAATAAAAAACCTTAGCCTAACTTAATTTAACTTAAAATGCTTAGCCTAGCTAAAAATAAATTGTATATATTACTTAATGCTTATTAATTGGAGTTATCTAACTACCAATAGTTTTTGTTTAATGATTTGTCTTTTTCTGGTATAGACATATCATATTTTAAATTTACTCCGTTAATATTGCCCGGATGAAAATTTATAACCTTGCATGTAGCCCTTCAATTATAATGATATAATAGAGGGACATGATTTTTGTTTTGGATGAAACCTTATTGATCTAAAAAGATAAAGTGCTCAGGGGCAATGAAACCGGTGAGCAAAGTCTTTTTAATGTACTCCTCATTGTGGTGGAATATATGAGATATTCGACCTTTTTCTGGAGTATTTTGTGCTCTATCATAGTGATTTCCAACTAGAAACAAATGAAATACAGGCAAATGATACGCTCCCTACAAAATCGTATACACTTTCTTTCGAATTTTCGTAATGTTTCTATTAAGCTTGCGCAAATATTGCAATTCTATCATAATAAAAGTTTAAATGAATTTTTATTGCATATTTACAGGATGAAATTTATTTTTTTTTTAATTTCAAAATAGTACCAGATATCAGACAAATATATAATTTTATTTAATCAAACAATTAAAAATTTATTTTTTAGATAAAATATTTTTACTGATCTAATTCTAATATCACGAAATCCTAAATTTTAACCCTCCAGTTCTCTATAAATTTATAACTAGGAAATCTTAATAAATTATAATAAAGTCGTTTTGTTTGTTTTATTTTTTTTTAATCAAATTATTTTTAACTCGATCATTAAGTTTTTTTGAAGTATTTACAAAACAAAGTCAAAAATAAATAAAAAAAAAAAATTAGTATTAAAAAAAATTTAGTTAATTTTATTTCAATTGATGTTTTTTTATATTTTTAAAATGTCGTAAAAATTTTTAAAAATATTAAAAAAATATTAAAAATCAATTGAGAAAGAAAGATGGAAGATCGTTCTTTGTGCTCTGTTTTAACCGGTTTATATAATTATTTTCGTGAACTTTTAAAAGATCCTGGTATATATATGATCATTTTACTTATTATATTTCTAGGATTCTTTTGTTGGAACTTCTTCAATATTATGGATCTTTGTAAAATAGATAGAACATCAGGAATTGGTTATTATGATTACACTTTAAGGAATGGTAAAAATAACTTTTTTTTTTTTGTATTTAAATTATATATTATACACATATATATATTATACATATACATATTTTACTATATATATGTGTGTGTATTGCTATTATTAGGACCACATTTTTGGAAACAACGATATCCTTCAGCATGTGGTAACTTTCAATCACCAATAAATATTATTAGTGAAGAAGCATCATTACTTCCAATACATGAACCTCTAATTTGGAATCATTATGATGAAATACCTACAGAAATATTTATTCGTAATACTGGACATACAGGTATCAATCTATATTTATAGTTGATTTTTTTTTATTTTACAACATCTTGGAAGAAATTTAATTAAAAGAAAATTTTTTAAAAATTTTTATACAGTTGAAATGAAAGCAAATTTTTCATATAATATTCCAACAATAAGTGGTGCAGATTTACTCGAAAGTTATAGTTTTTTAAATCTGTGTTTTCGTTGGAGTATATTAGATGATCAAGGATCTGAACATTCAATAAATAATAAAAAATATCCAGTTGAATTACAGGTATTTTTTTTAATTAAAATTTTTCAAGTATAAGGGTTCGAATCTCAGTGAATGTGAGAAAACCTTTCTCGTTTTCGACTCGACTCAGTTACCATTTACCATTGGGTTAAAATTAATGGCTTAATCAATAATTAATAATTATATATCTTTTTTAAAAATAATATTAATATAACAATATAAACAAATAATTTAATTGAATAATATAACTCACAGATATAGAATACCATATAACTCTAATACAAAATTATTACAATATAAACAAAATAGAATTGAAAATCTAAGACTTTTCCACATGTTATAAAACATAGTATTATTTCATGTTTAAATTGTATGTGGAATTAATTTGGATAAATTTTAATAACACGAATAAAATATGACCCCCTGTTCCAACATGTACTAATGGTATAGACAGGCTTTTTAACAGAACATCACTTTAAAAAATATTTGAATATTAAGCACCTACTTGTTTAAAACTATTATGAAACTATTATCATAAAATAAAATTTAAATTACAACATTATTTATTAACTTTTAGGTAACACATGTTTCTCGTGATAATTGTGAGAGTAGTAGTGAAGCAATGGACTTAGGATTACTTGTAATAAGTTATTTTTTTGCCGTAAGAATTTAAATTTTCAATTTTACAATTATATATTAATATATATTTACTTTTAATTATATATATGTATATAGATCACAAAAAATGATAATCCATATTTAGATCCAATTGTATTAAATTTACGTAAAATTCGTCGTCCCGGATTATGGGTACAAATACCATCATTTCCAATATCATGGCTCTGTTTCAATTTTAGAACAAATTTTTATAGTTATGGTGGATCCCTAACAGAACCGCCATGTAGCGAGGGAGTCACATGGCTTATATATTCAGAACCAATGGCTATTAGTTTGAAACAGGTTATTATTATTTAATTAATTTTTTAACTAAATTGTTTTATATATATATACATATATATTTTTTACAGTTGTCAGAGTTTCGTTCACTATTATCAAGAAATTCATATAGAATCCTGAAAAATTCCCGACCAATACAAAGTTTAAATTCAAGAATTGTTTGTCTTAACCGATATATTGGTTATGATGAAGAAACAGAAGATGAAGAAATTGAAGGAAATTGTGAGTAACCAAAAAAAAAACTAAAAAAAAATTATAGCAAAATTATCAAGTTTGTAACTTATATTTTAAAATATGTAAAAAATTTCAATGATATTTTAAATGAAAACAAAAAAAAAAAATATTAAAATTATTTAATATTTAATTTGAAATAATATATTTAGTAATTTAATAAAATTATTATTATCATTTCATTATATATTAATAATTTTATAATTTATGAAAAAAAAAAAAAAAAAATGTATAAAAAAATAAATTTTAAAATTACTAAAATAAATAAGTCTGATGTAATTAGAAAATTTAATTGTCTTTATATTTAATTAATTATAGCACGTGTAAATAAAGTGTAAATTTATTTATTAATTTTAATATATATATATATATATATATATATATATATAAAACTCTAACATACTCCCCATTTTTGGTAAAAAATGTGTGATATTAACCATTTTCTGGAACATTTAGTGAATATTCTAATTAAAGCTATTATGCAATATAAACTTTCTAATCTTAAAACGGCAAGCTGGTAAATATATTTTATACGAATTTCTTAAATCTTATTTTAAATTACAGTAGATTATTTTTGTTAATAATTTTTTTTTAACTTATGTAACAATATTTTTTTGTTTTATTTACTTGATCTTGGATTAAATAATAACGATAACTTGCACTTGGCCGTTATCCTAACTGGCACTTTCTTTTACACTTATTATACCCGTGCATACATATATGACATCGGGTATATTAGATTTGCTCCTCCGTTTGTAACGCATCGATCTAGACGAGCTAGATATAGTGTCAAGGGTACGTATCGGCTCAGAATCGAAAAATTAGTCGATCTAGCTATGTGTGTCTGTCCGTCCGTCCGTCCGTCCGTCTGTGTGTCAGCACGATAACTCAAAAACTAAAAGAGCTACAGTTTTGAAATTTTCACAAAATATTTTTCAATCAATTTCTAGGTTCCCTATTTTTTTTGGTTAAGATCGGACCAAAACTTCGGGTAGCTCTCGAACAGCTAACTTTTTTAACTCCAATATTTTCATACAAAAATTTTAACATGAAGTATTTAACATGAAATTATATGAATTTTATTTGTTTTTGTTTTTTTGTTTTTTGTTTTTGTTACAAAAAGTAGATAAAGATTTCGAGTTAGAATTTCATATGATTTAAATGATGCGTAGTTTATTTAAGATAAGCAAAAAAAAAGAAGACAAAGATTTTTTTAAGTAAATGGCTTATTGATATTGATAGATAATTATGAATATATATGATGAATCATATATGAATATGATGAGTATTATCTATCATGATGATTATTATATGAATGTGATCATATGAAGTTGATTTGGCTTAAGTTTAATATATTCGTGAATTAAAAATTAATTATAAGAGATGGAATTGAAAAATTAGAGCAAGAGTTTTGAAATTCACACAAAACATTGTTGGGACATTTTTTAGATTCCCTATTTTTTTTGGTTAAGACCAGATCAAGGTTTCGGGGAGCTGCCACACAACTTATTTAAATCAATATGAATTTCTTCAAAAGTAATTATACCAGGAAGATGAAAATTACACACGGTTAGTTTTATAATGAATCAAGAACTTATATGAAGTTTCAAAATGTTACGACTTCATTTTCGGGGGGCTGCCATACAACTTTTTTGCACCAATATGAATTTCTTGAAAACTGATTATACTACGAGGATGAAAATTACACACTGTTAGTTATATAATGAATCGAGCACTTATATGAAGTTTCAAAATGTTACGGCCCCGTTTTCGGGCAACTGCCATACAAAGTAATCAATTCGATAACTGTGAATCTAATGAAGCTACGAGGTTAAAATCAAAACTGGGCAGATAAAGTAATAGGGCAAGTTAGTTGGCAAAGTTGGACATCACTCGGACCAACTTTTAGGGCGGGCTATTTTTTTTTTTTTTGTTTTTAAGCAAAAATTATGGTAGTATAATGGAATTAAAAATTTAATTTTTTTTTTAAGCTAAAATTATGGGATAAAAAGGTAAATTTTTTTTTAACTATTTTACTTTCTTATAATTTTTTTGTAATATTTATAATAGCATAGAGGAAATAAATAACGGTTAGTGGGTATGCACGGGTATCTAAAAGTTGACAAGGGCAACTATAATCTTCCTCGTTAAATATACGATTCGATGATTATTGCCCACACGAAAAATGCCCACACGGAAATTGCCCACAGAAAATTGCCCACAGATAGTATTGCGCACACGATTAATGCCCACACAGAATAATGCCCACACAGAATAATGCCCACACAGAATAATGCCTACAAGGAATAATGCCCACATAGACAAATGCCCACATAGAAAAATGCCCACACGAAAAATTATTTTAAATATTCTGGAAAAAGCGGCAATTCTGTTTTATAAATAATTTTTCGTGTGGGCATTTTTCTATGTGGGCATTATTCCTTGTGGGCATTATTCTGTGTGGGCATTATTCTGTGTGGGCATTAATCGTGTGCGCAATACTATCTGTGGGCAATTTTCGTGTGGGCATTTTTCGTGTGGGCAATAATCCGATCACGAAATATACATACATATATGTTACTTAATTTATATTTAGAATTTTGAACAATAATAACTTATAATTAAGAGGAACTGAATTTGTTAATTTACTCTATTTCAATTTATTATTTTTTATATAATTTTTTATATAAAATTACTTAACTATGAACCTGAAACTTAAAACTAATTTGATTTCTACCTTAATCTAACACTAATCAATTGTCTAGCCTATTGTTTCAAAAAAAAAAATGGTATATTACAGTTTAATTTTTCTATGTATAGAATAAGCGTATTTAAATATTTTAAAGAATGTCAATTGTAATGATATATTATTGGTATTTTATTTGTATTTTCTATTAAATTATTTTTATCTAAAAATATGAAACTTTTAGGTGGAGTGAAGCCCGATTTTAAAGTTTTTTTTATATATTCTTGTTTTTCAAACCACGGATGGTAAATTAAAGAATTTTCTTCTACTTGGCTACTTCTTTGTATATGATTTTGTATAAGCCGAATTATAAAGTTATCAATCCTAATTAATTTAGCGTGTTGGTAAATAGATTTGTTCGAATGATAATGAATATATTTCGTTTGAGCTTTTCTGTATAAGTTAGTACAGCTCTTATACCATTTTCATACGCATTTTTTCCATTGTTGAAGCACTTATGTCAAACCATATAGGACAACTGTACGTTAATATAGGTCTTATGAAACTTTTGTAACAAAGAATTTTTACTTTGTTACATAGAAATTTCGAATAGAACATTCTATTCAACAACATGAATGCGTTGTTTGCTTTTTAAATAATAGTATATAATATTACTAGATAGGCGATATAAAAAATAATATTTAAACCTTTTGAGTAATAATTTGAGTAACATCTGATTTTGCATTATTTAGTTTCCCACGTAAATGTTCCCGCTAAAAGAAATTTTTCGGTTTCTTTTTAAAGAATCACAAATAAAATTAATTTTAAAAGAGAAGAAATGTTAAAGTTAATAAAAAAGTTTATTTTTATTAAAATGTATTTAAAAAAAAACAAACTTTAATGACAGATATACTATATTATATCATTTTAAGATGGCGTATAACATTTTCTTTTAAAGCTTTTCATAACGTACATGATTAGAATATAATAATGGCATTGGTTTCCCAATAACTATAATTTCTGAAATTTTATATGTCCCAGATTTAACTTTACTACTTCTCTTTGATTGTCTCGTTCTCTAATTTGTACGACTGACCTTAACGCTGTGTGTTTAATATTGGAATTTAATAATATACCTTAAATATTTTTTAACAGTTTACTTAAAATAAGTTAAGTTATGAAGTGGCACTAAACTTCTTCTCAAACTCCTTTTATTTTGCTTTACAAAAGCAAAAAACCAAAAAATAATTAACATAATATTCATTAAAACTTATTTTATTTACTAACATTATTTGTTTTAAAATTATATATATTAATTATGTAAAAAGTTTTAAAAGAAACTGTTCTATATTATTTTAATACAAAATGTTTAATAAATGCCTCGGTGGGTTAGTAGGTAAGTATTTGGCTTGCTATACGAGGGGTTGCGGGTTCGATTCAAGTACGCACCATAAGTAATTTTATTTAAAAAAAAATGATTGAAAAATTAATTTACAAATCCGCATGGTGACCAAATATAATTTAAAATGTACATATATATAATATAAACAAAACAAATTATATTACTTATAAATTGACCAAGTCCTACGTTTTAGGATGGCACATGCATAATATATGTTACTTTTAAAATAAACAATTCATTCCCATTTCATTCGTTTACTCATAATTCATAACGATATATAACAGTGTGCACAATTTTTTTTTGTAGTTTGGAGTTAAAAAAATTTAAAATTGATAATTATGGAGTTAAAAAATTTAAAATTTTTTAACACTCTTCTAAAAACAAAATAAAATTTGATTTAATTAATTCATAGAATTACTAGTACTAGAATGGCAATAGAGAAAAAATTTTCAGACAAATTTCAAAATTTGGTACGTGTACCGTTTGTATGTATTTACTAGTTTCTCCGCGATTCATTTCATTTTGAAAGTGAAATATAAAAGAAACTTTTAAGTACGATTCAAGTAAGATTTCAAAGTTAAAAGTAAATGATAACAAATTAGAAAAATTATATTCAAAAAATTTGTGTGTTGTTATGCTTTTTGAAGTTTTTTAAAAAAACATTAAATTAAATAAAGGATTATTAAGATGGGGAAAAAAGTGTTGCTTAAAGAATTTTTGTTATTTCTTGAGGTTTTACAAATTTCAGCCAATTTTTTTTAAATTATTTTAAAGGTATTTTCCTTTTGGTTTTTGCTCTCCATTTTTCATTATTATAAAGTGACAGTTCTGTAAATTTACCAAAACATTGTCTATTTTTGAATAGAATCAATTTGAAAATCATATTGTAATGCTAAAATTTTTAAATAATAAGTAAAATTTTTATTGAATAAAAAAAGGGTAAAGAAAAAACCTTTTAATTCTTTATTCGGAAACGTTAAGTTATTTGAAACAGAAATCAAAACCCTCCTTACGGTTAACATAAATGTAGATTTCATATTTGCAAAAGGTTCGTTCATATTTAAAAATGGCTAAAAATGTTTATATATTCACAAGACTATAAATACTTTTTGTTTTGTTCAAAAAATTATGATTTGTTTTTGATTTACTTATTTTCATTTCCACGATGAATAAATAAACCTACGATAAACCTTAAGATAAATCAAAATAGATATGTAAGTTAACTAAAATTAAACTAAAAATATACTTGTTGGAGATTCCATTATTTTAAAAATAATTGACTGCAATTTGTTCAAATATTATTCAAATTTTTTTCTTAATGTTTTGTTCAATTATATATTTAATATTAAAAAGTAAATATTTAAAATAAAAGTAAATTAAATAAAATAGTAAATATCTTTATTCGAAATAACTTACAATATACAAACTGCCCAATCCAAATGTAAAATATCTTGTTTTATCTATGTAAAATATAAACAAAAAAACTAATAAGAAACTGCCTAATAAACATTCTCATTTACTTAAATATAAGCAATGACAGATGAAGTAGCCGTACCATTTGTATACGCATACGAAATTACATATGTATTTTTTTGTCTGAATACTTCAGGATAGGAAATCACATTAGAAGAAAAGAGTCGGGAACATCCTTTTGCCATTCTAGAACTAGTAATTCTATGAATTAATTAATGATATACAGTAGAAATTACAAACCCAAAGAAAAACACTTTCGAGTTCTTTTTTCAATTCACAATTCGAATATTCAATGCAAACGGCAATACTGATTTAAATGTCAAAAATTCGTAAATATCTTAAGAAATTGTAAATTGTAATCTGATTTTCGAAGTAATTCGAAATTAAGTGATGATGGCCGCGACAAAAAAGCATCTGGATATGGAGTTAAAAGTTTAAATGATATTATTTTAATTAATATAAAGAATTAATTTTGATTTTTTTATTTTATTTAATATTGATATCTTATTTATGGTGTTTTCTATGTATTTATTGAAATATGAACTATATGGTATATATTTAAAAATTATGAAAAATCAGTGTTAACAAAAAAAAAAAAATTTTTTAATTTTTTTTTGTATTCCCCTTTGTCAAAATTAAGTTTATTTTTTATGATTTAAAAAAAAAAAATAATAACAAAATACAATTTAAAAATATATGATTTGGATTAAATTTAAAAAATTGAAAATATGGTTTTTTTGAATATTGATTCAAAATCAAAAAGTTAATAAAATAAATAATATTAAAAAGTATTTAGTGAAATTTTCAATGAAATATAAAATAACTACAGAAATGTAATAACAATTTTTGACAGGTATAAACGTTAACGACCATAAAAAGACGAAGGTGGAATTTTGTAGATCATTTTTTTACCTGGATTTTTTGGCTGTTTGATTTTTTATATATAAAAATCATAAAAAAAAAAAAAATAAAAATTATTTTATATTTTGTTTTTATTATTTATGCAATTATTATTTTGAAAAAATGTCAGCGATTATAAATGAGCATCATCGCAAAAGGTATATATATATAATTTGTAAATATTTAACATTATTATTTATATTATTTTATATAGTAATATGTATATATTATATACATATACTTTAAAATTAAAATCATTATAAGAAAGCCTCTATATTAGAAATCATTAAAATTTTCTTATGTCAATAAATGAATATGACATCAACTTTTTAAAATAAAAATCAAATGTTTTTTTTTTCAAATTTTCTTATCAATCATTTTTGATTTAAAGATAATTTTTGTATCTTTTTCACGAATTTTAAGAAACATGCCACGGTGTTTGAGTTTTTTGTGCCCTTTGAAATAATATTAATATTTCAATCTTTACTGTTGTACTTAATTTAATTGAAATATCATTAAATACAGAAAGTTAACTTTGTTATTTGTTTTTAATAAAAAAATGAACCCAATATCTTCAAAGTTCAGAAGTAAAATTCAATTTTTTGTTACTATTATTGTATATGTACTTAAGAACCAGTATGTGATTCATACCTTTTCTAATATTCATAATTTATACTTAACATCATTTATAAATAATGATTATTCATTAGCAATAAAATAAATTTTTTAATTGTTTTAAGATTTCTATGATCAAATGTTATAAAAATTATGACTTTTTAGAAATAAGGCATCCAAAAACATAAAATATCTAGGTACTATGATTTTAAATCGTAAATCGATAAGAATATGTTACACAATCAGTTTTTCTTGTTTAAAAATTTTTCTCTAGTAAAAATCATATCTAGAAAAAAAAACCCTTATCTTAAAGTCTTGATATGGACTTTATACTACAAAAATATCTATTTGCTTTTTCGTAAATTCTATAAATAAAATCTGTAATAATTAATAATGTTATAAAGATAAAATTTGCCGGTAAAATAATTTTTTAATAAACCATATATTTTTATACTTAAGTGTTTAATATTCTTAATCATCATTAATTTCTTAAACCTGTGATTATTTTTTTTAATAACAAATAAAATACTTCATTTAAGCACTTTCTTTGTTTAGTGGAATTATTTTTAATTAGAAAAGATTATGATGTTATTTATATGAAAAAAGAATTTAAGAATAATTTATTACGTTTTATTTTATTTTAGACTGCAAAAATTGGAAGAACAATTACGTGATCCGTTTAGTATTGCAAATGTAGACTGTCTTTTAGATACAATAACAGCTTTAATAGCGGATTGTGAACATGAATCAGTTAAACGTTTAAAAAATATTGAAGCTTATACAAACAGATGTAAGCAAAATAAAATTTTTTAATTAAAATTTATTTAAACAAATTTTGGTTTTTTAGATGAGGCTTTAGCTAAAGAAATAAAAGAGCTTCGTATGAAGCCAGAAGATTTCGATATTATAAAATTAATTGGAAGAGGAGCATTTGGTGAAGTTCAATTAACACGACATCGATCAACAAAACAAGTTTATGCAATGAAACGCTTATCAAAATTTGAAATGATAAAAAGGCCTGATTCAGCATTTTTTTGGGAAGAACGGCATATTATGGCTCATGCTAATTCCGAATGGATAGTGCAATTACATTACGCATTCCAAGACAATAAATATTTATATATGGTTATGGATTATATGCCTGGTGGAGATATTGTTGGTTTAATGTCTGTATATGAAATACCAGAAAAATGGGCTATTTTTTATACAATGGAAGTTGTTTTAGCATTAGATACAATACATAATATGGGATTTGTTCATAGAGATGTTAAACCAGATAATATGTTATTAGATAAATATGGTCATTTAAAATTAGCTGATTTTGGTACTTGTATGCGTATGGGACCGGATGGTTTAGTTAAATCAAGTAATGCTGTTGGTACTCCAGATTATATTAGCCCAGAAGTTTTACAATCCCAAGGTGGTGAAAATGAATATGGAAGGGAATGTGATTGGTGGTCAGTTGGAATATTTCTTTACGAAATGTTAATTGGTGATACACCATTTTATGCTGATAGTTTAGTTGGAACATATGGAAAAATTATGGATCATAAAAATTCTTTAAATTTTCCTTCAGATATAGAAATAAGTGAGAATGCTAAGTCACTCATTAGAGGATTTTTAACAGATCGTCTAAATAGATTGGGTAAAAATGGTATTGATGAAATAAAATGTCATCCATTTTTTCAAAACGATACATGGACATTTGATAATTTAAGAGAATCGGTACCACCTGTTGTTCCAGAATTAACTAGTGATGATGATACAAGAAATTTCGAAGAAATTGAAAAGGATGATTCTCCTGAAGAAGTTTTTCCTGTGCCTAAATCATTTGCTGGTAATCACTTACCATTTGTAGGATTTACATATACAAGTGATTACCAATTATTATCAATTGATAATGTAGACTGTAAGCTTACATCAAACTCAATACATCGTCATAGACCTTCCAATTCGAGTGAAATAAAACGTCTAGAAGCTTTATTAGAACGTGAAAGATTAAATGTAGAAAATTTAGAGAAACAAGATAGAAATTTGCGTTTACAAATCGAAACAATTACAAAACGTGAAGCGGAAGTGCAAATGCTTTGTAGTAACTATGAGAAAGAATTAGCTATTTTAAAACATAATTATAAAGAAGCGCAGCGAAAAGCAGAACATGAAATGGATATGAGACGAAAAACCGAATTACTTTTAGCTGAAACTAAAAAGAATTTAGATGATGAACAGAATAAACGAACTCGTGAAATGAACAATAATCAACAACATAATGATAAAATAAATATGTTGGAAAAACAACTAGCAGAAATGCAAGAAAATTTAATAGCCGAAACTGAAAATAGTCAAAAACATAAAAAACAAGCTGGCGAATTACGTTTAGCTAAGACTGAGGCCGAACAAAAAGTTAACCAATTACAAACTGTTCTTGCAAGTTTACAAGCACAAAGAGATTCTTTACAACAAGAGGTATTTTTTTTTATTTTAATATTTATTTTAATTTTTACATTTATTCAATACTTTTTAAAATTTTTAGATTACGGAACTTCAATCTCGATTAATGCAAGAGAAAAACGCTAGACAACAACTTAAAGAACTTCATAAAGAACTAGAAAATAAATTACAAACAGTAAATATAGATTTGGAAAAATGTTTGAATCGTGAGCAACAAACTATTAATGATAATCGTACATTAGGAGAAAAAATTTCTGAATTAGAAAAAACAAATGCTGGTTTAGATTTAGAATTAAAAGCGGCACAACAAAGATATCAACAGGAGGTTAAAGCTCATCAAGAAACAGAAAAAAGTCGTCAACTCAATCACGAAGAAACAACTATGCAGGAAGTTAAAGCGCTGCAAACAAAATTAAATGAAGAAAAATCAGCTCGTATGAAAGCTGATCATAATTCACAGGAAAAAGAAAGGCAAATCTCAATGCTTTCTGTTGACTATCGTCAAATTCAACAGAGATTACAAAAACTAGAAGGTGAATGTAGGCAGGAAAATGAAAAGGTTTTAGCTCTTAATAGTCAATTGGAACAAGAACAAAGTAAAAAAGCTACAATATTATCAGAATACAGTTTACAAAGTTCTGAAGTTGCTCATTTAAAAGCTCGTGAAAATCAATTAAATAAGGAGGTAAACCAATTACGGGAAGCCAAACGTAGATATGAAGATGAAATAGTTAGAATTAAAAATGCTCATAATGTTGATGTCTTACAAATGAAAGAATTACAAGATCAATTAGAGGCAGAGCAATATTTTTCTAGATTATATAAAACTCAAAGCAGTGAACTTCGTGAAGATAATAGTGAAAAAATTCGTGCAATTCAAGACTTAGAAGATGAACGTGTTTCATTAAAACATCAAATGCAAGTTGCAGTCGCAAGAGCTGATGCCGAAGCTTTAGCTAGAGCAATTGCTGAAGAAACAGTTGCTGATTTAGAAAAGGAACGAACTATAAAAGAATTAGAATTAAAAGACTCTATGACTAAGCATCGAAATGAAATTACAGCTAAAGAAGCAGCGTTATCAGCTTTGAAAGAAAGTGAGGCAGAAGTAATTAAAAAGTTAAATCAAAAAGTAACTGAATATGAAGATTTATTACACGAAAAGAAAAAACTACAAGAAGAAATGTCGCAATTATTATCCGATAAAGATAACGAAATAGAAAAATTAAGAGATAAATGGAAGAATGAAGTTTTACTTAAACAAGTAGCAGTTAATAAATTAGCTGAAGTTATGAATAGGAAGGATACTGATATTGGTAATTTTAAATTTAAATGTATTATAGTTCAAAATAATATAAAATAAATTTTTGAACAGGTAAACCTAAAGGAAAAGTACGACAATCAGCTGATCTAAGAAAGAAAGAAAAAGAAAGTAGACGACTTCAGCAAGAATTAACACAAGAAAGGGATAAATATAATCAACTTTTACATAAATTGCAAGATTTACAAAGTCAATTAATAGAAGAAAGCAATGTAATTACTTTTAAATATATTGTTATTTATTTTATTAAGAATTGATTATTTTTTTAGTCTAAAACAAAATTGCAAATGGAAATTGAATGTAAAGCAACAGAAATTGAAAAACTTCAATCTAAATTAAATGAAACTGCATCACTTTCCTCAGCAGATAATGATCCAGAAGATAATCAAGTAAATTACTTACATAATATATTTTATATAATAAAAATATTAAATTTTTGTATTATAATTTAGGATTCAGTATTTGAAGGATGGTTAAGTGTGCCAAATAAACAAAATATTCGTAGACATGGTTGGAAAAAGCAATTTGTTATAGTGTCCTCCCGGAGGATAATTTTTTATAATTCTGAAATCGACAAGCAGAATACTATAGATCCTGTGCTTATTTTAGATTTAAGGTATAATTTTTTCTAAATTTTTTTTTATTGTTTTAATATATTTATATTTTGTTTTTTAATTTTGTAGCAAAGTTTTTCATGTACGTTCCGTTACTCAGGGTGATGTTATACGCGCCGATGCCAAAGAAATTCCTCGCATATTTCAATTACTTTATGCAGGTGAGGGTGAAGCTAGAAGACCCGATGAACATCAAAATCAATTAGATATTAGCTCTTTAAGAGGCGGAGGCGATGAAAGACCAGGAACTGTAATACATAAAGGTATGAAATATAAAATATTAATATTCTTTAAACAACATTTTTTTTAATATACACTCATATACTTTAGGTCACGAATTTGTTCAAATTAGTTATCATATGCCAACAGCTTGCGAAGTTTGTCCTAAGTCACTGGGACATATGTTTAAGCCGCCGGCGGCCTATGAATGTAAAAGGTATATATTTCATTATTTTATTTATTAAACAAACTTTTTTTTAATTCTAATAATTATTATTTATTGTAGATGTCGTAATAAAATTCATAAAGAACATGTAGATAATAATGATCCTTTAGCTCCATGTAAATTGCATCATGATCCTCATAGTGCTAGGGAAATGTTATTACTAGCGACAACTATTGAGGAACAAAATCTTTGGGTCGGTCGTCTATCAAAACGTATCCAAAAATCTGGATATAAGGCGAATTCTACATTAAATAATAATAGTACAGGGGATGGAAGTAAAATTTCACCAAGGTAATGAATCAAATTCAAAAACCAAAAACAAAATAGTTTTCTTTTTTAATTTGCATGCTACATATTTGAATTTTCATCTAATTATATTGAACATCATATGTATATGCATTTTAAATTTTTTTTTTTTTATATCTAATTTATTTTTATATCATTTTTCTTTCTTTGTATTTTTCATCATTTCATAAAATACTCGATATGCAAACTAAAATTAACAAAATTAATGCTCATCATTCAAAACCAAAACAAAAATTGAATTAAATCCAATCTAACAAAAAATGATTTGAAACAATACAAAAAAAAAACATTAACAAATTCACAAAAAATTTGATTTCATCATAAATCAGCCAATCAACACGTTCTAATTTAAAGCCATTTGCAGTAAATGTACAAAGATCAGCCACTCTTCCAGCTAATTCGTCATTAAAGCAGTGATTCTAAATAATATTTTTTTTTTTTTGCATTAATTTATATAATCTCATTTTAAATTTTTTTTTTTATAATACTTAAAAAAAAAAAAGAAATAACGTTGAAAAATTAATTTAATAAAACAAAAAAAAAAAAAAAGCAAAGAGAAAATAGGAATAAAGTAAATGAAAAAAAAAAAATTAAAATAACAATTAAAAGTAATATAGGTATCAAACGAACGAAAAAGTTATTAATTAGATTTTAAGATAATCAAAAATATTTTATATAACAGAAAATCTTTAAAATAAAAAAAAAAAAATATAAAATAAAACTATTATTTTAACGTAGTTGAGAAAAGAAGAACATGTATATGTTTACATATAGCTTTTTTTTTAATTTCAGTTATACAATATATATATATATAAATATTTTTTTAATTTAAAAATTTAAAACCTTTTTGGGAATGATAAATTTAAATTTGAAATTAAATTTGTTTTAAATTGTATCTAAAGATCTTATATCAAATTGCTAAACCTTATTTTTAATATTTTGATTTTCCACTATAAAAATTTATTTTTTTTATTTTAGAATATTTATTTAGTTATCAATTATAGACAAATTTAATTTGTATTATGTATAAAAAAAAAAAAAGTATACATCAATTAAAGTTTTTGTAAATGTTAACACAAGTCATTAAAAAAAAAAAAATATTTATTCAATTTAAAATTTAGTTATTCCCATATTAAAATAAAAATAATGATCGGTTTTTAAAAAATTTACCTTTCCAAAAATTTAAAGTAATTTTTTAATTTTCATTCGTTTTTAATTTTTTTTATTTTGTTTTTTTTTTTTTTTATTAAAAAAGAAAAGTATTACAATATCTTTTCTATTAAAAAATTTATTTTAAAACAAATATATTAAAAAAAACAAAAGAAAAAATATTGTGTTAGAGCTTCATTGTATTATCTATTTTTTATTATTTCTATTTAAAAAAAAAACAAAAAAAAAAAAACTTTTAATAGATTTTTAAGGAAAAAATAATATTAAAAAATTGCTAAAATCATATATTTTTAAAACTTGTGTTTTTTTTTTTAATTTTATTATTTATTTTTTTAGCTTTTATTTTCTATTTTTTTTTGAAAATAATTTTTTTTTTTATTAGTTTTTGATTTGTTTTTTTTAATTTTTCTAATTTCATTATTTATACAAGAACATCGCTATGCTTTTATGCTAATAATAACATTTATGAACAAAATATTAGCATGTTAAAATTTATTTTTTTCTTAAAACAAGTTAAAATAAATTTAAGCTGGCAATCATGCTTAGTCCTTACCAGCGACACAGATTTTTCTTGCTCTAAATACCAATATAATCAAAAACGATATTTTTTTTTAAATTTATTAACTAAAGAAAGACAAATTCAATTTGAAATTGGCATATTTTATAAATCAGTATTTAAATTGGTTTGTATATGAGCAGAAAAAATTGAATTTAAAAAATATTTGTAAGGAATTCTTTACATGCCTTATATTTGAAAATGAACCTATAAAATTATGTTATCAAGTCTAAATTGCCTTAGATCCATGGAAAATTTGTTAAATATGCACTATTATTTATATAATTAACTTATTTTCTTTATATATAAAATATAATATTTTAATTTTCTTTTTTTAATTCCAGAATGATAAAAGCCTTCTTTAAAAAATTTTCAAGTTAAGGTTCGAAGTAAAATTATTTTTATTTTCCTTTTTATTTTGTTGGTTTTTGTTTGATTTTCAAGTTTTTTTCTAGTGTTTGTGATAGAAAGACTTTTTTTTATGTAGTTTTATTGTAATATTAGAACATTTTACAGTATTGGAAAGCCTATAATAGTGTCAAAGATTGGAAAAATGCTTGGTTTTCTTATAAATGTTTTGTAATTTTTTTTAAATGATATGATTCAACTAAAAACTATTTGATAGAACTGAAATAGATATTTATTTTATTTTTACATTAAAAAAACCTCATTTCTTAAACTTTAAAAATTAATACACTTATCTTACTTTTGTTGTGTCCTTTTACTTGTTTTTGTTGGAGCCGACTTTTGAATACTTTAATTAAACAACCGATAGCAAAACAAATGTTTTATGTCTTTATTTTAATATGCTTAACTAGTTCGTGAATGATAAAGTTTTTATATTTTTGATATCCTCTTAAAGCCTGTTAATTTTTTAAATCAACTAAATGCAACTTTTATCCTAATGTAAAATTGTACGTAAAACTAAAGATAAATCTATTATGGTGCTCTTATTGATTAAGGGTGAGCTAATATTTACTAGGAAAAATCTTAGACTTTAGTTGCGTATTACATAGATGAATTTAGACAAACTTTTTTTTTTATTAATTGGTTATTCGTTTTGAATGGTTGATTTTTATTACACTTTGCTTTTAATATTTTACTTTATAACAAAGCTATAACAAACCTTCAAAAAAAGATTATTAAAAGTTCTTAAACGCATATTATGTTAGACTTGTGATATGTATCACTAAAATTAGTAATTGAAGTTCGATATATGGCGCTTTACAATAGAATTTAAAGTTCTTTATATCGAGCTTTAATGTGGTGGCAAATTTTGATGATGTTATAAAAATAAAGGCATATTATTATTATTCTTATTAACCAACATTACGAACATTGAAAATTATTATTTTTGTTCAATTAATTGAATTTTGTTTTGAATATGTTTTAATCCCTAAATTGTGTACACTGAAAAAAACCTTTTAAATTCCCATAATATATAATTTTAAATTTATAAAACATTAATTATTTTTAAATACCATGTCCCTTACAACGAAATATGGATTTTGGTGAAAATTATGAAAAATATTATTAAATTGTAAATTCAGTGTAAATTTATTGAATTAAAAAATAAAACTTAATATTTATTTCTACGCACAATTATGAACTACAATTAAAATTGCCAAAAATAAATTAAATAAAAAGAATATGTGTCTTATAATAATCAGCATGAAAACCTCCTCATTTTAACATTATTAAAATTATAAATAATAACTATATATACATTTATATTAATAATTAAAATTAAATATAATATAATTAATTAATTAATATATTTTATATATTATATTAAATAAGTATTAGAGTTACTAATTATATAACAGTAGTATAACTATATTAATAAAAAAAAAAAATAAGACACAATCACTAACGTAAATTAATTTTAAATTAATTATTCAAAAAAATTATAGTATTTTTATATATATATATTAATTTACGTAAAGCCAAACTAATATACAATCAAAAACAATTTTTTTTTTAAATTTTTAATATCAAATGTAATCATTATTAAAAATATAAAATTTAATAACAATACTAACTTTTTAATAATAAAAAAAATATTAATTAATATAAATAAATAATGTAGAAATAATTCATTAAAAAAAATCAATTTAAATTAAAAACAAATTTTAGCTTAATTATAAACAATTGATTTAAAGTAAATTAAACTAATTTAATAAATCTTAAAAAAAAAAAAATAATAAAAATTAATAGGTATGTAATATATAAAAATTAGAATTAGAATAAAATCTTTTAGACTTTTTATTAATAATTGAATTTAAAAAATTGTTATTAGTATAAATAGAGAACAAAGTATATTAATTAATTAATATTAAAAAGTTAAACTTTTTAAAATTAAATTGTATATAGGATAAAATAATTATTAATTTTAATTTAAAAAAAATTTAATTAGTTTTAAAATAAATGGAGCATGCCAGTTTGTCTAAATCTAGTTCATTGGCAAAAAGAAATCTAACTTATGCCATTTGGTAACAAAAAACACTTACATTGTAAAGTTGTTCTTTTATAATAAGTATATTTGTGAATGAAGAGTGTATTGTATACTACATATTAACCTTTTTTTTAAATAGCTGTAGACGAAGTGTCTTTTTGCGAAATGAACTTGGACAACTTAGACTAACTAATCATAGATCATTTAAAATGAAATTACAATATTTTGTTCATATAATTAGTGATATGGGATTCACATATCTTTATCAAATACTGTATATATTCTTATATTGCATATTCTTTGATAATAGCTCTTTTGAAAAACTATTATTGAACTTTAATAAACTTTTTAGTGGATTTAAAACTGCCAACCGCAAAAAAAAGTTCTTTCATAAATGAATTTCTTGAAAAATTAATGAATCCATATAGTTAAAATTTATTTAATTAATTGTTAATTTTGAACTACATTATAATGTCTTAACTTATTTTAAATATGAATAAAATGAAAAAATATTAAATTCAGTTTTGAACATACACCTCAAACCAAAGTTTTAATATAATATTGAAAACTTTAAACAAGATTAAAATATAATAAAAGTACTAATTTCTAATAAAACAAACATTTTAAAAAATAAAACCTGGGTCATATTGAACCAACACCATTTATCACTAATCAAATAATCATTTATATGATTAGTCAGCATGTTTTAGAAATCAAAACTCAAGATAGTTATTAAATATATAGTTTTCGTGCAAGAAAAACTTATCAATATATAATTATTGAATTATTTGATTAGTGATAAGTAAAAATGATCATCTAGGATAGTGCTTCTACAATGAAAGTGTATAAAGAAAGTAGATAGTAGTAGTAGATAGATATAAAACTAAAGATTACTACTAACGATTATTGTTGCATCATATTAACATTTAAAAATTCAGTAAACTAAAAAATAACAATGTACTATAAATTATGTAATATATGTTTAATTATTTTTAATATACGATATTTTTTATAAGTTTTTTTTATATTATCCAATATGTTTTAACAAACATTTTATTATTTTTATATTTTTTTTTACAGCCGCAAGCAACTTTAAATCATATAAATAAATTAAAATTATATTTTGTTATAAAATTAAATAATCATATCCTAATTTAGTACTTATATAAAATAAATTATTATAAAAATCCTACTTAAAAATTACATTGGTCATAATTATCTGTTATTATTAAAATAATTATATGCTTAGTTAATTATATAAAAAGAGGGAGTTTCAATGAAGATCATATTATAAACGAGGAATTCTTCTAGGATTTTGAATGTTGACTAATTTATTGAACCTTTATGTTTTTGCATTCACACACACACACACATATCATTACCATTATACTAGTCAAAAAGGAATCAATCAATAATATTTTCAAATTTTAAAAGTATATACATATACAACTTGATCTTTAATTAAACTCATTCTTATTTAAAAATGCTGTAAAAAAAACAGATAGCTGATATTAATTTTTAATTAGTTAAATATATACTTCTTATAATTAAAATTATTAAATGAGTTTTAAATAAATATTACAATATGGGGACTCACGATTAGATTTATAAATGTAATATGTAACAAAATTTTACACTTGCCATGGAGGCACTCTAGTAGTTAAGCGATTTAGAATTTTTAATAATCATATTCATATACTTAACTCATTTGATTTAACTTTAAAACCTACAAGTTTTTTTGGCCCTAGCCCGACTTATCGCAATAGAATTTTATATTAGTACTATTTATTATTTAAATGAATAAAAGTAACTAAAAAAACCAGAACAAAATCAAAGAAGTGGTTTGAAAAAATTGGTACCTTTTGTTTGAGATGGAATTAAATGTAATACATTTTAAATTTCATATTACTTTAAATTTTTGTACAAAATCGATGAGCATGGAGGTGCGAGAGTTCCTTGATCACTGTTTTCTAAAGCGCGATTTATATAATGCTATTTAATTTTGTTTTCACAAAGTACAAGAACGTGCTGGGAACTAGTTGTCTACGTAATGTCTATATAGTGCATAATATGCCAGGGTCTAGAGCTAGAGCAATAAATTCACAAACGATTTTAATCATTTCTTTTGAAATTTGTTGATTTTTTTTTTATAACATTTTGTATGCCAAAATTGTTACAAAAGTTGATGACTAACTAATTAAGTTAGTTGGTTCAAGAGTTGAAGACTAGTAACTAAGAAGAGTTGTAGATTGGCTAAACTATGGTACAACTATTTTTTAATTTGTTACTATATATACATATATGTATTAGAATTATTTCTAGTCGTGAATAACCATATCGTAGGTATAAAAAAATGGAGCTACACTATTATAAAAAAAAAAAACTCAATTTTAATAACAATTACGAATTTATAGCCAAAATATACCTAATATAAAAAAAAAATGCTCAACTTTTAGGAATGATCTATAAATTAAAAATTTAAAATGATACTTATTTCGGATTGAAAATTAATAGAACAAGAAAAAATTGTTTTTAAAAAACTTTTGTGCCTTTTTTTTAAAAAAAAAAATAAATAAAAATATTAAAAGTAATTTTTCCTTCCTTTTATATTTCTTTTGAAAAATTTAATTGTAAATTCTTTTATATGCAATATTGAATCAAAAAATAAAATATTTTACATAAATATTAGGTAGAATTATAAGAAATAGAAAAAAATATTAATTATTTTACAAATATGTATGTATATTTTATACAAAATAGATTATTAATAACTTTATATAAAAAATGTATAAATTTAAACCATATATACTCCTCGTTTTATTATTTAAATTTTATTTAATTTTAATTTAATTATAATTTTGTTACAATTTGTAAATGCATTCAAATGTTTAAAACTTTTCAGGACATTATATTAAATAAGAACGAAAATTTAATTTAGTATACAATTAGCCACAACATATTAAAAATCAAAACATGGTACAGATTTTAAAAAAAAAGTTTTAATAAAAACTATTAGTATAAAAATAAAGCACGGTTTACCTATGTCCATGGTGATTACTAACTCGTTTAATCTTAATCTTTCAGATTATTTATTATTTAAAAACGAAGAATCAATGGTTCCAATAAGCCTAACCTGATTAGCATTTAGCATTTATAGTTTAAGAATCAAGTTCAAATGTTATTCAGTTTTTAGATAATTTTAAATTTGAAGGTTTTTATACTTGCTATTACTTCATTACTATTATATATTACATCAATGTTATATTTCATGGTTATTATACAAGTTTACAAAATTTTACTACAATTTAAAATTCGCTTGTTACAGCAACACATTTTTTAAATGTTTAATTATACAATGAACAAGTGAACCTATTCAATGCTCCATTATTCGTAAACTTAAAAATTTAAAAATTTTGACTGGAAAAACAAGAAAATAAAATTCCAATTTAAAAAACTAATTTCATTTACAGTTGAAAATATTTAATTTAGTATTATCATTTTAACACATGTCATTTTTAATTTTTATTAATTAAAAGTAAACCTTAAAAATGAATCCTTACTTAAAAAACTTTAATTTTTCTAACCAGGACATTTTCATCCCTACTCTCACTGCTATACCATAAATTTTGCTTAACTTCAAGGTATAAAAGTTCAACTTAAACTTCTAACGACATAATAGTACATATTCTACTTAAATTTCTGGATCTAATGACAAATTTCAGTTTTTTACAAGTGCTTTTACCAATTGTAAAATATCTATAAAATGGTCTACTTGTAAAACAAGGTGTTATTTACAAGTTAAAAATGTTATATGAGTTTCAAAAGTTGTAATGATCATATTCCCGTGATTATATACTAGAGAACTTATTACAATTCTTACAGTTTAATGTCCTGTCCAATTTGATGGAAAATAAATAATTATCTTAACATATATTAAAAATTGTAACTTAACTCAAATAATTATTTTTGAAATAAATATATACTGAAACTGAAACTAATATTAAAAAAACAAATAATACCTAATTTGTATACTTATTAAAATGTATAACAATCGAAAGAATTAAATTATTTTATTGTAAATATTACAATATACTTATGTAACAAAATAAATGTAATTATAAGATTTAAGACTTTATTAACGACTTTAAAAAAGCTTTTAAAACAATTTAGCATGTAAATTTAATTAAATTTTATTATATTAAAAACAGAACATCAAATACAACGTTTAAATAATACTGCAAATAAATTTCGATATTCAACTATTTAAGTCAATTTAATACTATAAATTATAATTTTTATTATCCTCGTCCTCATTATATTGCCATATACTTTAAAAAAAAAACTAATTGTTTTGTGACCAATTTTTCATTTATTGTATAATTGTGCTAAAAGAAGTTCTTGAAGAATAAAATATTTAAAAATAAGAGTTGAATCTATTTTAATTAATTAATTAATAATTATCGTATTAATTCTAAAAAAAAAAATAAAATATACTTATCTCAAAGAAAATAGTATATTCAAACCAGCTAATCTACGATGTAGAAAAATTGCGGTGGTAGGTGCAACTCGCCCTATGCCTAGCGCGTTAGAATTCACTAGCATATTTCTAGTAAAATTATTTTGAAAAATTAATAACAGGCCCTCCGGATAAATACTATTACTAAAGATAGTACAATCGTTAAAAAATTTGTATTTGATGTTTTGTTAAAAAATATTTTTTCACAATTATTAAAAAAATTTAGAATATTATTGTATGTATATTAAAAAAAAAAAAATTATTATTAAACTATAATGTAAATGGTTTTAATATTTATTAAATATAGTAAGTAGTGTAAATTTTTAATTTTTATAAAACGGTACTTACAATAAATTGATTATATTTTTTAAGAAATTTATATATATAAATAGAAATATTAGAAAATATATTCATATAAAACTTTTATTAAAATGTATTTTAATTAAAAATTTATATTATCATTCAAGTTTTTATTTAGTTGAAAAACTTCAGAAAAATTTTCTTTCAATTTCAGGTGAAAATCTACTGCTAAAACTTTTATCTTTTTTTTTTTTATTTAGGATTTGCTAATTTTTCAACTATGTATAGAGTTTAATAAAAAAAAACAATATATCGTTAACTGCACTAGACATTTGAATTTGTTCGTGAATTGGGACACTTTTACACTTTTTTAAAATTCATTCTAGTGTTGTTGAATTAAATTCCATAACCACATTTAATTAGAATTTTTTGCTTAAAGTTCCAGTTTCCAAATATGTATATCTAATAATGATATTGTTGAGATTCAATTTAATCCAACAAGTAATTTGGTTCCCAGAAATGTTCTTTTAGTATTGTCCAGTCGCGTTAATAACATCAAGAATTTGAAAATCATTAAAATCTGTTAATAAAAAAATTTCAATAATAGATATTTAACAGAAAAAAAAAGTTCAATTTTATTTCATTTCATTTATTTCCTTTTTTTTTGTTTTAAAACAATAAATTTGAGTTTAAATAAAACATTAATAAATAAATCACAAACATCATATTTATTTTAAATTGCTATTTTCTATATTTAATGTCTCATTTTAATGCGCTAATATTTTTAGGAATGCCTTTATAATGGAATTGACTACTAATATTAAATAAAACAAAAGAAAAAAATTAAGCAAATATTTAAGCATTATACAAAATGTATAATTACAATTTTGAAAAATATAAATGTATAATAATTTATCTTGCAATATTTTTTTTTATTTATTATAAAAATTTAGTTAAATTTTTTTTTATAAATTTTTTGGTTCTATTATTTTAAATAGTAATTGATAAAAAATAGTACCAATGTTTCTTATTATTTTGTTTTGATTATACTATTAATTACATGCAGTTAATTATTAATTCTTATTTCATTCATACTAGTACAAAATAATGAGATTAATTATCTTAAATAAATTTATCAAATAATAAAAACTATTTCTATTATTTTAGGAATTCAATTTTAATTCCATATTTCAATTCAATTGTTTTTCAGACTTAACATGTATTTGCGATTTGCTACAATTTAACATTTTAATACTTTAATGTTAAAGAATCTTTAATAGAAAAAAAAAATATGTAAAGGTTCTTTTTTAAAGTTTTTGTAATTATTATTAAAATTTTGTAATAAATTAATAACTTATTGGAGATGAATAATAAAATTACAGTCCATAATCTTTAAAATAATTCAGTTTCAATCATATTCTTTAATTGTTAAATAATTGTTAAATGAAAATCAGATTCTGTAACTATTTTATTTTGAAACTAGAAAACAGTTTGAGACTAAAGTCGCAAATTTTCGTGTAGTCTGCCATAATTTGAGATTTATTTTAAAAAAAAATATTATTTATTACAATATTATCTCATTTAACATTATTTTTGATTTTTTTTTTTTATTTGTTTTTCATAATGAATCATTTAAAAAGTTATTTTCAATTAAATTTTTATCACATTTAATTATAAAGAAAGCATTAATACAAATATTAAAAAAGAAACATTAAAAATATGCCTAGATTGTGCAAATAAATTTTTAAATTTAAAACCATTCACAAATGTTTTTAAAATGCAACATATAAATATTTTTTTTTTATTTTTATTTTATAATTTTAAATAATTTTTATATATAATTTTTAATTCAATAAAAAAAAAATTCATACATTTGAGGTAAATTAGGTGAACAAAATCAAATGTTATATTTTAACATTTTATGTTAAGTGATGAAATTTCAAGAAATATTTTCATTGATTTTTAAGAGTTTTGAGGTAAATATGATATATATTATATAAGAATTGATTAAAATTTGGGTTCACATAATTTAATTCAGATGTGTAGAAAATTTTTTTGATAGCTTATATTGATTAATTCATTTTTAAATTTTTATTATTTTCTTCCGGCAGATTTTAGTTTTTTTTTTTTTTTTTAAATTAATTTTCTTTTTCGTTACTTTTCTTTCGTGTAATTAAAAATTTACAATTTTTTTTTTCATTACATTTCATAAATATATATTATGTGTATATATATGCTACATATAAAATAAATTAATTTTTATTATCATTTTTTTCATCAAGATAAAAATAATAAATTAAAAATATAAATATAAGTTTTTATTATAAATGCACTGTCAATATCTTTCATTTTCACTTAGTTTTAATTTTATAAATCTTTACAAGTTTCCAATTTTCTTAGATTTCATTTCAAAAATTCTTATTATTATAAATATACTTCCTGTTTTTGATATTCAAATATATAGTATAAAAAAGTTTTAGCATTTCTTTAGTATTTCTATTCTGATGGTGTTAGATCTTTTTCAGGCTCATTTTCATTCAAAATTTGAGATAATAAATCGTGAACAGGCTCAAAAATTTTCTTCGAACCAGAATTAGTTAAATTTAAATAATCAAACTAAAAAATTTTAAAAATAAACATAAAATAAGATTTTTTTACCACTGAATTTAAAGGAATATTTGTTAGACAAATCTGTTGAAAAAAAAATGTATTTACCATATCATGATGACTTATCGTTCCGTCACTTTGCACTAAACCTTTATCAATATCAACAATTTGAACTCTCTTAAGGCCAGAACATTTTTCTTTAAGCAAATGATTAACATTAAAATTTTTTTCACGTAATAAATTAGGTTGATGTCCTCGTGGTAAGAGAGTCTAAAAATTAAAAATAGTTTTATTAAGATTTGAAAAATAAATTTTTGATAAATAAGCTTACTGGAAGAACTATATAAGCCTCAGAATGTTTTTCTCGCATTACTTCAACTACATTTAAAAAAAAGGGAATTAATTTACGAAAATTATTTATTTTTTTAAAATTCTTTAGAATTCTTTAGTTTAATATCTTAGCTTATTTAAAATTATATAACATATAAGGCACAATTTTAAATAAGCTTTTAAAAAATCATATTTTTGCAAAAATAAATATATAATAAACATTGGTTTTACCAATTCTATAAATTCCCTCAGATATTTCTTGAGCGGTATTATGGGTATTATTTGTACCAACATGTAGAACAATAACCTTTTTAATTTAACAAAAAAAAATTATTAATTAATAAAACGGTTTTTCTTTCAATAAACATTACCTTAGGTTTAACATTGTCTAATTCCCCATTTTCTATTCTCCATAAAACATTTTCTACTCGATCCTCACCTAAAATCAAACATATTTATTATTTATAAAACCATAATTTTAAATATTTTCTAATACTTACGAATACCAAAATTAAGGCAATGTAAAGGTGCAAAATAACTATTCCAAGTTTCTGTATGTTGAATACCTTCAGTAATACAATCACCAATAAATATTACATCTGGATCTTTTTCTCTACATTCTGATATAAATCGCTTATGAATACTGTAAACATAAATATTTATTTAAAAAAATTGTAATCTATTCAAAAAAAAATCTGAACATATAGGCAGATTATTTTATATTGGAATTTTTACAATTTTTAATGCATGTTCTTAATAAGTCACTTTCTAAAAAGTGTTAGACATTTGTACATATATATTTTATTGATATGTGATGTGTAATGAATGGTAACAAATTTACTTAACAATTGTTTTTTTTAAGATTAACACACATTTAATGTATTTTTTTTTTACTAAATTTGAATTAATTTTTATATTTTATAATTTTTGTACAGAAAAGTGTTAATGTACTAAGAAAAAAAATTTTACCTCATCCAACGATCATCCTCATTTTTATCTTGAAAAGGAATTGGATTACAGCAAGGATTCATATTATATATAAAACTTATAATAAGAAATTCTAAATTCTATTAAATTAAGGAGCAAAGAGATCTATTCAGAAATCATAAAAATACTGTCAAAATTCAAAAACAACTAAAATAAAAAAAAAGCCTTTCCTAAATTCCTAGTTTTTAATCAATTAAATAGAAATGAAACGCCAAACTAATAAAATTGTAAAATGACTTTTTGGAAAAAAGAAATGAAATAGTTCAGAGAATTGTCTCAAAATTTTTTTAATTACATTGACCCTATAGCCAGCCACAAACTTAATCAAAATATTGATATTACCATAAGACATACTGACTTGACTCTCCAAAGTAAAAATTCAAACAGTATTACAGGTTGTTAAGGAATTTTTTTATTAAATTTTAGAATATTTTAATGAACAATTCCTTTTTTCTAGTTTTTACGTCTTTGAAATTAATTTTCTGAAGTTTTAATAGTGGAAATAAACAATGCTTTTGAATTCTAATGATCAAGAATCAAATCATCATTTGAATAGTGCAAAAAAAATCAACGAAAGAAAAAGATTTGGTACTGAAGGTTTAGAAATAAAAAAAAAAATCTATTGATGAAACGAGGTAACAGATTTTTTAATAGAAATTATAATTCAAATTTAACTTTTACAAGCCCTGCTGAAAAATAACTTCGGTGGAAGATTAATCAAATCAGGTCAGTTCGACTTCTAACTCCAAAAATTCGAAGTTTTTAATTATAATATTAATTGTATAAAATATAACTAATAATTACTAATATGCATCAGGATGCATTCCAAAAAGTACTTATTTTTTTGTCAAACGGTATGCGTTTTTCGCTGTGCCAAAAATTGGACTATATTCTTTAATAATCAAAAATTCAATCTATTATATACTCAATCGGCTGGGGGGCACAGTGATTAGAGTACAGACTTTCATGCGAAAGGCCCGGGTTCGAATACCAGTGAAAGTGAAAATACTTTTCTGGTTTTCGACTAGACTCAGCTACCTTTCGTCATTGGGTTCAAATTAATGGCTTTGTCAATAATTAAAAATTATATATCTTTAGTAAAAAATACATTATATTAATATAAATAGAGAGGTTCTCCACAAGTGCTAAACACTTCTTAGAGCCTGTGAATAATAAATAAATAAAAAAATAAATAATATAATATAAATGCATGATTTTAATGATTCCATTAAAAATTGGAAAATCTAGGGAAATACAAAATTCTAATCTTAAAATGAATTTAAAAAAATACACATAAATTTCGAATCAAAATAAATAATTGAGACTTTTGGTTTAACATTTTTTTTTTTCGCAAAAATTAAAATTTCTAAACTTGTCCAATAAAAATATTAAAAATTTTTATGGAATGGCAGCACTTAAATTTCAGACAGCTGAGTTTTTTTTTTAGATTTTTCATTTTTTATATTCTTATTCTTTTCTAAATTATCATACGATACGCAAATGTCACTTTTTGTTTTGTTTTTACTTATGACTTAAAATTTTACTAATTAAAAATTATTTTTAAACCAAATTTTTAGAAATTAATAGAATAAAGTTTTCAATCAAATATATTAGATATAGTATTTTTGAAATATCATGAGTGCTGTAGATAAAAATTGTATAAATGGTAAGACAATTGTTAAATTTGTTTACTTGCATTTAAATAACATGAATTTGAATTTCAGGGCCAAATTTGAAAAAATTGCAAAATGGAACAATACCGCTTGATAAATCTGAAACAAAAAAATCCCTAATCATTTTATTGGCTATATTTTCCGTTAGTTTATCTGCATTATTTTATGTATATATCAATTTTCCAAATTTGGAAGAGTAAGTATAAAAATTTTAATTAATATAGAACACGTTTTATTTGTGATTAATCAAACTAATGTACACGTAATTTTTTTATGCTTGAAATTTGAATTAAAATGTTAAAATTCTAAATTGTTTTTAATTTTTAGTTTACTAATACTAACATCAGATGTATGTATTAATCTAAAAAATAGCAATTTGTTTTGATTTATATTAATTAATAAAAAAAACTTTTTTACAGATCTGAAAAACAACATGTTAAATTACCATGGGATATTGAAGATGCAAAAATGTTAGCCAAAGTATTAGATAGATATAAAGATATGTATTATTTTGAAGTGATGTTTGGTGTAATTGTTGTATATATTTTTCTTCAAACATTTGCCATTCCTGGATCACTATTTCTTTCAATATTAAGTGGATTTTTATATAATTTTCCAGTTGCTATTTCAATAGTATGTTTTTGTTCAGCAATTGGTGCTAGTATGTGTTATCTTTTATCACAATTAGTTGGCCGAAGATTGATTAAACATTTTTGGCCCGATAGAGCTGCTGAATGGTCAAAACATGTTGAAAACCATCGTGAGAATTTGCTCAGTTATATTTTATTTTTAAGAATGACTCCACTTCTACCAAATTGGTTTATCAAGTAAGAATAAATAAATTGTTTAACACAAACAAAATTTATATATGTTAAAATGAAAAAAAACTTTTAGTTTATGCGCACCTGTGATAGGAGTACCGTTATATCCTTTTGCTGTAGGGACATTTTTTGGCGTTGCGCCACCATCAGTTATTGCAATTCAAGCTGGTAAAACATTACATACAATGACAAGCTCAAATAATGCATTTTCTTGGACTTCTATGCTTGCGTTATGTGGGTGTGCTTTACTATCATTGTTACCAGTAGTGTTAAAGAAAAAATTTAAAGCTAAATTAGAATAAATTATGATTTCCAATATATTTAGATGTGTAAATTTTTGTTTTAATAGATGTTATTAATATTATAAATAAAAATATTAAGTCGAACTATAGGATTTTTTTTTTAATTGGCCAAAAGTGAATTTATAAGAAAAAGTTTTTTTTTTAATAAACTAATGTTAATTATAGAATAATTGAAATGTTTTTTGGAAACAAAAAAAATAATACTAAATAAAAATTACAGTATTATTATAAAAATTTAAATTTAGAATTTATAAATATCTTTTTGTTTTTTGTATAAATAGGTTGTCGAAATTTTGTAGAATAAATGTATAAATTTGTAATTTCAAAATAATTAAAAATTATATAATGGTCCAATAGTTCAGTTATGTCTTTGTAAAGTGTCCCAAATCAATGTTTATGTAAAATGTTAAAAAATTTAAGAGACTGATTTTTTTAATAGCACAAATCTGTTAAAATTTAACAATGTAATACACTTTATTTGTTTAAAAATAATTTAACAGTCTCTTTGTATTTAATTTAAATCCATTGAATGTAATAAAGTTAAAAAAATAGAAGTATTGCCTTTAATTTATTTTTTTTAGCAATCAAACTTTAATATTTTAGAAGAACCATTTCAAGCTAAAACTGAAGAATTGATAAAAATTAAAATATTAAATTTTCATATAAAAGGGTACTTTTACGTTGGTGTTATTGTATGCTTTTTTATAAGACGTATTTAATCACGTGTATTTCAGTTTATCAGTTTTTTTTATTGGTGTGGATTAAAAATTTGTATGGACTTTTATTAAGTTTACTTCATTAAATTACTAATTCAGAATAAAACCCTGCAAGTTAAATTTTTATCAAAGTTTATATTATATATATATATTTTTTTTTTTTTATTTTTTAAACATAAATTTGTCAATAATATCAGATTTTAAACAATTAAAATGATAATGCAAATTTATTAACTAAAGTTAAAATTTTTTTTAAATACATGTTTTTATTATTTTATAAATATAATTGACAGTACATTTGTAAAAGAAAAGATTATATAAAAACAATTTGGTTATTTCATACGGAATGAAGCTTCATGTTAGAGTAAAAGTTGTAAAACATTTTCTAAAAATGTAAATATATACTATGGGCCATTTTACATTTGCAAAAAAAAAAATATTTAACAATTTTTATTTTTTTTTAATTTCAAAAATTGAGAACGTTTAAAGTTAACTCAACGTAACAATTAAAGAAAAATGTTTTAAGTATGGCACAAATTTAATAATTACACAATCATTTTACAAATTTACAATCTCAGTTCTTATATTCAATAAAATTATAGCACAACCCACAATTAATTCTTATATACTTATGATATTATTTCCAAAATATTTTATTAAATTCATTAAATTTCAATATGTATCTATAAAATTTTTTGATAAAATTAAATAATTTTTTTTTTTTAATATTGAATGTAAAAATAAAGAATTCCGTATGTACAATAAAAATTTGAATAACTTAATCAAAACTTGAGCTATCATTAATTCCTTTGAATTCTAATAATAATTATTTCGAAACTATCGAAATTATAACACAGTGCATTAGTTGAATATAATAAAAAACTTTTACTCATTTACATGGAGCTATTAATTTAATAAATTCAAATAAAATTCTTAAAATGCTGACTAGAATATTATATATGTATAAATATATATATTTATTTATATTAATATATTTATGTATATATACATTTATGATAATTTGTTAACTAAGAAAGATATCATCTTTCTTTTTGGGGTGAATACATATATATAAACATAAATATATATTTCACTTATGATATACGTTGTATAATTACATATATGTTTTTATAATATGGAAATGCGGATAAAATATTTAAAACTAATTTTTTTTTTCTTAGCAATATGATCCTATATGACTAATTGAAGTAGTTTTGGAAAAACTATCAGGTGCTGAAATTGGTTTCCAATACCACCAGTTATAACTCACTAAAATGTTTCAAAAAAATCTTTTTAAATTATATTTTTATATATAAAATTATAATAAGAACTTACAAACATATGATTGTGTTAAACGTATAGATATTGATCGACACTTATTACGACATTCAATTGTTGGTCTGAGAATTATATTACGTGTACCCTGAATTTGTTGTATAAACATATTCGAACATTCTCCATCAGGTAATATATATGATTCAGCATCATATGTGTCTATAGATAAAAAACGTTCTAATGCAACACCAGTATTTGGAAGACGTTCTGGACGTACAAATAATTGTCTAATTAAACGAGCTGGTGACATTCTATTACATCTCCACAAATTATGACTTTGTGGTTGATGTGTTCGATTAAAATCTCTAAATAATTCATCTAAATTTGTTATCTCTTTGTTTGTTGAACGTACTCGGTAAGCATCTCTTTGGAAGGTTTCTTTATTTGATTTATATATTTCATATATATCGTTAACAGCAACTGGATATTGTTTTACCTTAAATGAGAATATATCAAATTAAAAATTTTTCAATCAATTATTTAAACAAAATAAAAATTTTTATCAAAATTAACTTACTTTAAAAACAAATGGCACAGAATCTGTAGTTTTTTCAACATTTGTTAAATCTAAAACATTTACAATATTTGAGCAAGGGTTACAATCTAAATCTTCCACTTGAAAAAATGGGTTCATCATTAAACAACTTTCATCATACAGTTCTGTTAAACCTGGAAAATTATTTAACATAGGTAAAGTCATCCTACGCCAAACTTTCATTCCAGGATATATAAAAGTTTGTATATTTCTTAATATCATTGTGGATGCCTAAAATTATTTTTCTTATTAGCAATATTGAAAATTTAAAATCAATAATTAAACTTACTTCATTTTTATAAGAAATACATAAAAATCCAATTGCTAAATAAAATAACCAGAAAAATATTTTTCTTTTTCGATCTATAATTGTTTTTACGAGTTCGGTTTTAATCAAGGCGACATGACTCATTCTATTTTGGGTGAAGTAATATTGAATAACAAAATTATTAAATTCATTATTATTTATATTAAAATTTGTTTCTGCTAATAACTTTAGTTGATTTAAATTATATAAATATTTTTGTAATATTTGATTTCGCGTTAAATTTCTACCAAAATTAATTTCAAAATTCATTTCAATAAAAATATTTTTAGAAACAGAAAAAAAGACAACAAGAACATTTATGAAATGTCATCAGTCATCATTTGTTTAGTGTCAAATCTGTCAAGAATTTTTTTGTAGAAAAATGTCAAAAATTAAAAAACTGTTGCAACTTGCATATTTTGAAATTTGTAAAGTAATAAAATTTAAATTTAAAAACTGTGCTTTTCAAAATGTTTATCAATATATTTTACAGCCAAATATTAATTATTAATTAGAAAAGTTTTAAACTTAAAGGTAAGGTAACAAGTAATATATAAAATAAATTAAATGCAAGTAGTAACAACAATTTCAAGATGCCTTTTATTTTTAATTGATTATTGAGTAAAAGTAATAAGTATTCTAAAGAAATTACTAATTAATTGTTGATTTAAAATTGTAAGACGTTGTAAAAAATAAGAAAAATTGAAATTGTTTTAAAAATAATGAATATCTTATTCTGATCTGAATGTTGGTAGTACTTACTCAAATTGAGTATTTTTTTTACACTCAATTGCACTTGAGTAACAAATTAAAATTGTCAGTTCAATGACGTTTACATATCAAATAAGAAAAAAACTTGTTTTTATTGATGAAATAGCATAGCATGTAAATTTGTTTTGTTTTTTGTAAATTAGTTTTTATTCTTTGGTAATTTTTCAAATATCTTTATATATTTTTAAGTGAAATAATTTATATATTTATTATAACTATTTTACTTTATTGTTTTGTTATAAAATAGTACATTAGTTTTTGTTTATTCAAGGGCGTCGCCCTTAGTCACATTTGCTAATTGCATTTTGATTGGGTTTTTTAAAATTCCAATAATTAAACAAGTGAAATTTAATTTGAACACCTGTAAATTTATATTAATTTTCAAAGATTTTTTAGATTTTTGTAATAAGTTGTAAAGAATTTTAAGAAGTAAAATGAATTACGGTAGGAAAACTCCATCATCATATCGATCGAATCATTCTGTGTATTCACATACAACTGCACGGTAAAGAAGGAATCCTTATATTGCATAATTTCACTTTCTCATTGTTTTTCAATTTTGATTTTTAGGTCTGATGCATGTTCAATGAAATCGCGTTCAACAAAAGTAAGTCGAATACCATGGTATAGAAAGCCTGTTTTAAAAAACAACGAATATATTGATATACAAAAGAGTGCTTTATTAGTTGGACTGTTTTCAATTGTAAGGAAGCTAGCATTATGCTTAAATACAGAGTTTATAATTTTTCTTATTAGTTTGTAGCGATATTTACATTTTGCACTGCAGTTTTTGATGTTTATTGTTTAGGAATGGCTGCACCAGGATCAACTCATTATGGTTACTATATAATTTCTTATGAATTTGTATATGTTGGAAATGTCCATAGTAAGATATAATTGAACATTTTTAAACATCAAATTCTTTATATTAATTTAATTTTTTTTTTCAGTTCGAAATACTTTAATTTTATTCGCTTTGTTTTCATTGTTAGGATCATTAATCATATTTGTTACAAGTATACTTCTTATTGTAGCACTTCGAAAGGTAATTATAAATTTTTTTTCACATATATTTTTTCTAATATCTATGGCTCATATGAAATCATGGAAAAATTATAAACATCGTTATTTTTTTTTTAAAATTTCCAAAAAAAAAAAAATTAAACAAATTTTTAGCATGCACATTTTCATATGAGCTTTATTAAGATTTAGCATTATTTAACTAATTTTGCAAATTCTGCATAATATGCACGCTCTCAAGTCAAACGAACAAGGAAATAATAGGAAACCTAAGGTATATAAACAAAAAAATTGAAAAATAAAGGAAGTGGCGAAATTTCTGTGTATATTGGCTTAATTAAATCTATTTTATGTTGCTACTGCTACAAATTTACCTTAAACAATTTTATTTTGTTTTGATTTGTCCCAATTTTGTATCTAATTTTGATGTTCATTTGAAAATAATTTTGCTGGAGCATTATTATTGTGTCTAACCGCTAAAACTATTATTAAATAGCAGTGTTAAAATAATTTAAAAAAATTACAAATTAATATCTAAATTTTTTTTATATCTTTTTTTAATTTTTCCAAGTTAAATTGTATAAAATTATTGGTTTTTGTTGATTTTAATAAATTCTAATTACTCTATCCCCATTTTTTTTTACAATTAGACTTATCTATTTCATCAATTTTTTTTGTAATAGCTAAAATAACTTTTAATAATTTATACAACTAACAAACATTTGTTTTTTTAGGAACATGAAAAAAAAGTAATTCCATGGTTATGGACATTTGCAGCTTTTACAGTGTATCGTTTCTTTGCGTTTTTATTTTTCTCAATTGTTAACGATTTAATATTTGCATATAATATTTTAATGGTTTTAATGTGGATTGTAATTATTGGAACATCAATTTATGGTTGGCTAATCGTATATTCATTATATTTAGAACTTTCAGACTTAACCAAATTAGAAGATTTGGCGCATTTAAGAGTATATTATTTACTATTGACTCTTTATGAATAAATTATAATTAAGATAAAAATTAACTTTTAGATGGGTACAATGGCATCATTAAATGCCTCAACAACACATTCCTTAGCTGGTTCAAGGCCAACAACACCACACAGTACAGTTTCAACAATGCCTGTTGGTTAAATTTTTAAAATTTTTTACTATAGTTTAAACGTAATTGAAAAGTCAAACGTTATTTTACAAAGAACAAGTTATATGTTATAAGAAATCTCTTTTTAAAAATGTTTTCAAATTTTATCTAATCCACATATCCGTCCAATATTATTATAAGATATAATTAAGGTCATAAAACTTTTTTAATAGATTTAAAATGTAGTTTAAATCAAAATTTAAATTTTATAGAAACTAAGTTTATAGAGGAAACAAAAATTATTGTTTTTGTTAATAATAAAATTTTTTTATTACGACATTAGAGTGTTTTATTTTAAAAAATATAAAAAATCACTATAAACAGGTTTGGTTTGTGGTGACCAAATATATATATTTATTTATTTATGAAGAGCCCTACCTCATACAATGTAGGAAGTAAGTGGTTCAACCTTTCCTTTTCAGGTGTGGCAGTTAATATTATGTATTATAATATAAACAATTATTTATATAAATTATATTTTTTAATAACCGAGACCCTTCAATTGAAAAGCCGACTTCCTAACCATTACGTCGCGGATCGTATCCCAAATTTAAATATAAATATAACATAAGCAAAATAAATACTTAATATTGTATGAAATTATAAATTAATATGAAGTACCTATTTGATGTTAGAAGTCCAAATGCCAAATAGCGACATGCAAAGGATTATTATAATATCTGGCAGTATTTACTATTTTCTGGCCCATAAAAAGTAAAAACTTCGCTACGTTTTGTATCACGTTATTTTTTTCTTTGTTAAAAACCTTAAATTTTTGGGATTTGTCAATATGATTTATATCAAAAGATTGAGAAGGCTCACTTTTTATATTTAGTATTTATACAATATTACGATCAGATTAGTGTTGTACGTTTTACTAATACTTTTAGGTTTCTGTTTAAGAAACTTTCGATATTCGCGCAATATTCCTATATACATGCATTTCCATCTCAATTATGGATATACCAAAGTTTTGTTCGATCTTTCTTTTCGCTTTGTGCTACGGTTCTACAAGTAATTGAAAGTCAAAATGGTGGGTTGTATATTTTCTAGAAGAACCACCTAGAAACTGGAAAAGGGAATTATTCATTATAAAAACAATAATCCATACGATCGCGTACAACATTCATCATTACTGAAACAACAATTTAGAATATTTAAAAAGAAATCAGTAATCAACTGCAGCCCAAAAAATACAAGATATGCGAAACAACAATCAAAATCCATTCAATAAGGCACTGATTATATTGTCAGATGATCTTGGTCAAACTCTTAAATATTTTATGTTCAACAGCAGCCAATGAATTAAATTCATCCACGGACCACGTTTACAAGTACATAAATTACTACCACTATCTCTGTACAATTACAAAATGATGCTTCGGTCACACAGAAATGATAATGCCATTATGTGTTTCATTGCCTACAGAGATTTCTATAATCTCAAAGAAACAAAAGAAGATTTAATTCAACTTGCATTTCCAGCTACCGCACAAAATTACAAAAATCATCAATAGAAAATGAAAATGCAATATTGCCCGCTAAAAACGTAGATATGGGTATTAATACTCCATTTGAATTAAAACGATACTACTACGATACGTTATAAAGGTATTTGGGGATGGTATTTGCGTAATCATTTTCAATAATTTTCAATAATCAAGTGTGTTGACTGAATTAAGAAAAACCATGCTTCACAAATGGATAGTTTTATATAACAAGTTTACGGGATAAAAAACCATGAACCTTACGTCCAGAAGTAAAAAATACAATACAAAAATAACATTCTTTCCATTTAATCAATAAATAAAGTAAAAATAAAATTAATTAAATGATACAAAAAAGGCTATGCCAGGTTTTGCCTTTACCGGGTTCAGCTAGGATATAATATAAACAAAATAAATAATATTGTTGTTTTGAAGGGAGGGGGGTCTCCCTCACACCTGGGCGGGGATTCTCTCACGTTGTTCACCCCTGCTACCAGAGTCGCTCGTATTTTACAACAGCGCCTTGTTGAGCCATTCTATACCCCTCATGGTCATGAATCTTAATAATTTTCTCTGTTCTAACTCCCTTTCAAAATTGAAGTTGTCCCAGTAACTTCCTCCAAAGATCCTAAATCTTAAGTCTTCCAGCGTTTCGCATTGGCATAGGACATGGAGAACCGTTTCGTCCTCCCTTCCGCAGCCTCTGCACGTTTCCTTAATTACTCTACCTATTTTTGCTCCATGGACTCTGAGCATTAAATGGCCCTTGCTTACCCATCTCATTAGTCTAAGATCTCCCTTTTCTAGTTTTAGGATCTTTTTCGTTTTATTACCACTTGCATCACCCCAGAAAATCTTTGTGTAGGTTGATCCGGTGGAGTGTATAGCTATGCTCTTTCGCTTTTGTTTTAAGCCCAGGCTTTTGTGAACCGTTTCATAATATTTAATATTAATATTTATAAATTAAAAAATCTATCACTCCTGAAAAGGAAAGTTATCCTTAACATTGTAATCACATTGTATATTCTAAGGATTATCATAAATAATTCAAATATCATATAAATAAATTTGAAAAATCATAATTTTCGCTTTTTTAAACTTACATTTTATTTCTAGAAATAATTATTCTAAATTAAAGTGTATATCTTAAGTGTATATCTCTTCCTCAATTCAATCTTGATTGTATATTGTATTTAAAATATTTTCTTACTCCACTTTTTTTTCCCCTTCGAAATACTTAATAACTTTGAACTTTGGAGCAGTTTTAAAATCCTTTAAGCCATGTATTAAAAGAATCATAAAATTATTTGCATACTTCAAGGGGTTAATATATAGAATTTCTTTTTTAAAGCTGTTTTTTCAGATTATTATAAAATATTATATATATTATCAGATATATTATACAAGATTATTATAATTATAATTAAACTAAAATTACCAATAAAGAAATTGATTTTAATTGTTATTTATACTACCAGATCACTGGATTATTGAAAGCATAACCAAAATGTTGCCAAAATTTGTACGAAAAATGAATTTAAGTCATAATAAGTCTCACCATGGGGTTTAAAAATTTAATTGCTTTTTCGTCCAACGAGCCACGGGTCAAAGTATATTTTCCCAATGGCCAATCAATTTTACTGACTTTTTTTTAAAAAATTACTGAATAATTTAATTATGATTACTGATGCATATTTCCATCTTAATGAATGTGAATAAGCTAAATATGGAATTTTGGGGTACTGCAAACCTCAGAGTAGTTTATCAGCGCCAGTAACACTCGCTCTAATGTACAGCATGATGTAGGGTCACCACATCACAAAGCGTTATAGAGCCCATAATTCCTTAGTTCATAATACTGTGACAGTTAAAGGGGAAAGGTATCGTACTATGATTAATATTTTTGTGCGCTTTTTGGCTTCCTACAATTGGTTCTAACAATATGGAGCACCAACATATACGGCCCATGCCACAATTACTCTTGACTAAATTATGTCAAGAAATTCAGAACTCAATTTTAACGTCAGGTTAAACCATTGATTTATTTAAATTTAAAAAAGATTATTAAATAAGGTTACATTTATTTATTTCCATTCCCTGAAATATTCCAAGACGTTTTACTTTTATTTTAACTGAAAGTTATGTTGTTATTTAGAATGAGAGAATAAAACAATGGATTAGAATTTGTATTTATTTATTCATCATAGCTTTGATCAAAAAAGTACAATACTTATAATAAAACTTACAAAGATATTTCGTCCTTGATATGTCGGCATTGATACATATTTTTAAAGCTATCGTTTTGGTCAAAATTGGGTTGTCTTTTTCTTTTGTTTGAATTTCTTTTTTTAATAAGTGGATAAGTGGATAAGAACTTTGGATACAAAACTCCTACAATTCAAAGGAGAAGAGAAACTTCTCAGAAGAGGTTAATTGTAAAGAAAAACCAATTACAGTTATTTTGACTTAAAATCCGACGATTTCCGACGGTATAATTCAAGTATTAAAGTCAATCGTTTTATTTTCAAAATTACTTAAAGTTTAATAATACTATCGTTGGCACACATGCCATACTGCATACTGGTCAAGGGCCATTAATTGTATTTTAATTACCTTTTTTTCTCTAATTTTATTAAAGTTTTCAATGATTTATTAATGTTACTAAAGATACAGGGTTTTAGTTCCCTATAGTTTAAAGGAAATCGAACCACATATAAGTAAGTCATGACATACTTTATATTTTCCCCATTAATTTTGCGTATGTTATATTACTAGTCCGTCTATTAAAATAAAATAATACAGGGTTTGGATTTTGAATATAACAATTTTTATCCTAAAAGTTGAAACTTTTTTTTTATAACTATTATAAGTTTAATAATAGTTAAATTTTTAATCATAAATCGCTCTATCATAAAGATTTCAGTTTTTTCAATATAAAATTATGTATTCTCCGGCCTCCTTGCAAAACTATTCAGGAGAGAAAAAGTGTTTATAAACGGATCAAGGCTTTCGATATTCATTATTATAGTATGGAAAAAATGGAATAATTTTTTCAAGATGCACTGTCTAACCGGTACAAGAAATGGAACATGTTAGGCACTATGGTAAGCCTTGATCTTATTAATGTTGAGCTATTTATTACTTTGTGTATAATTTTTTGACTGTTTTATTGTAAATTAATTTTCTTTTATGCCATAAAGGATAATCTTAGTCTTTTAAAAATTACACATAACTATATATTAATGATGTATAGGTACATTAAAGTTACAAGTAGTTTAAAAATGTCAATTCCATTATCACAAAAGTTAAATGGCTAAAATAAAGTTTAATCAAAAACGAGGAAGATTATAGTTGCCTTTGTCAACTTTCAGATACCCGTGCATACCCATTATGATCTATAAAATAAAATAAACCGCTATTTAATTCTTTTATGCTATTACATATATTACAAAAAAAATATAAAAAAGTAAAATAATTAAGTACGCAGTATGTTAATGTGACTCACTCTACCCCAAAATTTTTGCTTAAAAAAACCATAACAAAAAAAAAAAAACAATTAGTTCAAATCATTTTCAACTTTGCCAAGTAAGTTGATCTATTACTTTACCTACCCAGTTTTAATTTTAACTTCGTAGCTTCATTAGATTCATTGTTATCGAATTGACAACTTTGTATGGCAGATACCCGAAAATGGGGCCGTAACATTTTGAAACTTCATATACGTGCTTGTTTTGTTATACAACTAGCCGCATGTAATTTTCATCCGCCTTGGTCTGGTTTTAGGCCTGATATTATAATCACTGTACTGAGGGCTGATATTATAATTTATGTTGGAAAATGATTGAACATAGAAACATAAATTATCCTTTATTATTAACCACTAATATTTCAACTCTAAAATAAAAAAAAAATTTCATATTCAATTAGATACAAATAATTGCATACTTATAGGAGAATATTTAATTTATTAAAGTTAATCTAATTTGAAATTAGGGGCTTTGGTGGGTTAGGTTAGTGGGTAAGCATTTGGCTTTCTAACCGAAGAGGTGCAGGTGCCGGTTCGATTTCCGGGTCATGAATTTTTAATTGAAAAAAAAATTATAGAAAAATAATTTTTGTTTACCAATCCCCTTGGTGACCAAATCATATATATATCATTTATCAAATATATAATACATGAGAGTTGACGAGACCTTGCCAACATGTAAACTAAATATTTCACATCTCGAATTATTATAAATACTTTACACAAAAAATAATGATAGCAACACTCATATTTTATTCATTATTAAAGAATAGAATAAAAATATGTTTTTTTTTTTTTTTTTAACAAAAAATTTTAGAAATAGAAGAGTATTGAACAATGGAGAATAGAAATTGTTTTCTTTTTATTTATTAACCGAAATTCGAAATTAAAGATTGCTTTGATTTTTTATGACAATTTTTTGCATTATAAAAAAGTGTCAAAATTTATTTATCTACAAAAAACTTTTAAAAACTTAATAATAACATTTTAAAATTTGTCAGTGTAGTCTTAGTAAAGTAGTCAGTGCAGTGGTGTGATGATTTTTTATGAATGTTTCGTAAATTTATTTTAATAAATATTTTTAATAAAATACATAGTTTGATATTTTTAGTATTATTAATAGTAATATATATTAGAAGTATGTAAATGGTACCTAATTAGTAGTAATTATTTCTTTTATTTGATTTAAAATTTTTAGAAATATAATATAGAAGCAAATATAAAACAAATAAACAAAATTAAAATAGGCTGACTCAAAATTTGGTGAAATCTTTTGCAAAGAAACTTTTGTGCAAAGTTTTCATAAATTTGTAAAAGTTTCCTTTTTTTGCTTAATTTAATTTGAAAATGTTAAAATATTCGAATAGCTATTTTAAAAATTAAAAATCACAAATACATACATATATTTTTGAAATATAAAATAAATTAAAAAATTTTTTTTTTTATATTTACTTAGAAAAGTTTTGAAAGCAATTATATAAGTAACAGTCTTTCCAAACCGATCAAAAATTCAAATAACTAAGAGCATTTGGCTATCGGCAATAGTACTCTGCAAAATAGATAGAAATTATGGTAACAAATAGAAAATATTGCATATTAAAAATATAGCTCGTATTTCACAATTATTAAAAGTTAGCAAAGTATTGAAAAATGACAGTACAAATGCTATAAAGTACTTTAGCAAAAATGCTTAAAAAAAATTGTGCGTCTTACTAGTCCACATACAATTGTAAAATAAACAATATATGATATAAAAATATAAATAAATATTACTTAATACTTATAAAATAATATTGTTTGCTCACATCAGAAAGGAAAAGGGCACGTCAATTTGCAAAGGCATTGTATGCATTTTTAAACACTTCATAAATAAAATAAATAAATAATTTGTAATTAGAATTAGAAATTACTAATTACTTGTAATCGTAATACTTTATATCGTAATATAAAATAAGATTATATAACAAATGCATGCAGGGTGTTTCATGAGGAAACGGCGTCCTTGTAAATGTTGCGTTAAATAGCTAATTTAATAAGCTTCCGAAAATGTTATTAACGTTATTAACGTTGATCTTCAATTTTTTAGTTCTTAAATTATAAACCAACAAGTAATGAAAAAAACCAAGGGTTTTTAAAAAAGCACATTTTCAAAATTATACAGTGTTTCATACTGAGTATTTTATCATTTATTTTTATATAAATAAAAAAAAAAATTAAATGATAATATTAGAATTTAGTTATTTCATCAATTCATTATTAATTATGAATAATAGTGAAATCAATACTTATAATATAATCCCAATGTACTCTAGAAAACTTGTTAAAGAGTATCGAAATAAAATGTTGGAGCTTCAATGTTATTGTTATAATCCCTTATAGCTCCTAAACAGGAGGCGTGACAAAAAAAATGTTTTTGTTTTTTTTTTTTTTTTATTCAATTTTTTATTTAATTTCAGATAATTTTACAATAATATATATAAAATTATGTATAAGAAATTAAGTAATTCTTAAACTACAGCTTATAACTAACATTTAATAACTTAAGATTTTTTACAATTTTTCTAATTTCTAGATTTTTTTTTTTTTTTATTTTTTTTTTTTTTTAAATTTTCAAATTTTAAAGATTAATTTCTAAGATTTTTTACAAATTTTCTAAGTTTACTTTTAAATATGTTTAAATTATGACTGTTTTTAATTTCTACCGGTAGCGAGTTGAAAAGTTTTATTGCGCTGCATTTTAGACTTTTTAGCTTCAATGTTGTTTTGGCTTTAGGAATTTCGATATTTATGAATATTCTCCCTATTTTGAAGTTTTACTTTTGACTTGATATTATTGTTCAGGATATTATACATGTATTTACATTTTTCAAAGTAAATTAGTTGGTTAATATCCAGTGTATCAATTATTTTATATAAATTATTGGTTCTGGTTCTTATATTCAAATTAAATAAAGTTTTGAGAGCTCTATTCATTACCGCACTCATTTGATTTTTATGAAAATATGAACAATGACTCCAACTGCATATATTATACCTAATTCTTGATAATATATGGCCATTATATATAAGTTTAGCAGCATAATTCGGAATACTACCCATTCTTCTGACAGCCATTGTTATAGGAATAATTTTTTTTTTAATGCTTTTTATATGTTTATCCCATCTTAAGTTTTCATCAATTATCATTCCCAAGTACTTAACATTATCAACTTGTTCTATTATAGTATCCTTTACCTTAAGCGTAATATTATCATTTGTTTTCTTTTGCATTTTGAATATCATATAATTAGTTTTTTTCGCATTTATACATAATTCACTTTGGTCCAACCAACTGCAATATATCTTTAAGTCATCATTTAGTATATTTTGAAGCTCTTCTAATGTTTTCGCTTTTGCTATAAGGTTAGTGTCATCTGCATAAATGTTGTACTTTGACTTAATATTGTTTTTAGGTAAGTCCATTATATACAGCAGATATAATAACGGCCCCAGTAATGAACCTTGTGGTACGCCTGTTTTTATTACTAATTCATCACTTAGTACTTCATTAACTTTAGCACATTGCGTTCTATTTGTCAAATAACTTTTAAGTAAAAGATTACTGTTACCTCGAATTCCTAAGTTGTCTAGCAATCTGATAAGTCTGGAATGATTTACCATATCAAATGCTTTTGTTAAGTCAATAAAAACTGCGCCAACATAGTATCCGTCATCCAGCGCATCGTAAATATGTTCCAAGGTTGCTGCGATAGCTGATTCTGTACCACTTTTTTCTAAGAAACCATATTGATTAGCATCAAAGCCTATTGTTTTAGTAATGAAACTTCTTATTCTTGAATTAATAACTTTTTCAGATATTTTCGAAATTGAGTTTAGAATTGAAATTGGTCTATAGTTACCACAGTCTTCTTTTGACCCACTTTTGTGAATAGGAACTAAATATGCTTTTTTTAACGAATCAGGAAATATACCATTAGTGAAACTTTCATTCATCAGTTTCACTAAAGATGGGGTTATAATATTGACCAACTCTTGTAGATCTCTCACTGTAATTTTATCCAATCCTGGAGTTGCATTTTTATTTAAATTCATAATAATTTGATGGATTTCTGGTTCTATAACTGGAATAAGAAACAACGAGTTGCTATTAAATAGATTTTGTGAGCAGCTAGTAACATCGTTGGTATTTAGAATGTTTTTTTTAATACGTTCTCCTATTTCAGTAAAAAAATTATTGAGAGTATTTGCAGTTTCAACATCATTTTTAGTTTTTTCACCATTGCTTTTAATAACATGACTGACATTTTTCAGTTTATCTTCATTGGTATTTTTTATAGAATTATTCAATATTTTCCATAATTTCCTAGAATCGCTCCCGGCTTTTTCAATATTTCTATTAATATAATTTTTTTTTCTTCTTTTATTAATTGTTCTACCTTTTTCTTCATTTTTATATATTTTGCCTTTTTTTCACTATTGGTTGGATCATTTTTATGTCGATTATATAATGCTTTTCTTATTTTCAGCTTGTCATGAATAAAAGGTGTTATCCAGCTATTATTTCTCGTTCTCATCGGTATTGTCTTAGTACATAATCTTTTTGCTTCTTGTATAATTTTTACTAAGGTTTCGATTTCTGGTATATTATTATTTTCAATTTTGTATTTTATTATGGAACGCATTTGATTATAATCGATTTTGTTTATGTTGTACTTTTTCATTGGTAACTTCTCAATGTTAATTGCTTAATAGTTACTAAATAGGCAGTTATTTTCTATTATATAATTAACATCATAATTGCCATTTATGTTTGTTATTATGTGATCAATTAAGGTGCTAGAGTTAGTTGTATTTCTTGTACTTTCCGTTTTATTAACTATGCTATATCCAGAAGTTGCTATAATATCCTTATACTTAATAATTACATTGGAGTTCTCAAATAGATTTAGATTGGTATCTGCAAAAAATATATGATTTGCCTTATCTACCAGTTTAGGTTCAAGAAACTCCATAAATAAGTTGCTGTTTTCCACTGGGGCTTTATAAAATGTACCGATTTTTAATTTTGGTTTTGAGTTCAGGATTTCAATTACAGTAAAGTTATATTTTTCATCTTTACATATTTCATTGAAACTGATATTATTTTTAATAAAAATGGCAGTCCCACCTCCTCTTTTTTTATTTCTTACTATTTACGTGTCAAAAATTTATAAAGATTATAAAACCAGCTGTCTTTTATCGTTTTCATATTTTTAAATATAGCTAAGAGAACCGTTGTTAGAATTATTTAAATATTGGGTTTTTTTTCGATTTTGGGGGGATGTTCTTCAGTTCAAACTTCTTCTATGAAATTATTTTTTTTCCAATACCTGTCCGTGTTTAAAATTTCTTTTCTCTATTTCAAACGATGTAAAAGTTTTTGTAAACATACGGACGGACGGACAGAGTGAAACTATATGGGCACAAAATCTTTTGAAAATGTGCTAAAAAATTAATTAAAGAATTTTAGAGAAGAGAAAATCAAGTCACGTTATCTCAGAAACCGTTAAAAATAGACGTCACTTAATACAATGTTTTTTGGTTATTTTTAACTCCCCTATCACCCCTTACAAGGATACCGTTTACTCGGGAAATATCCTGTAAAACTCTTGTGTAGTATAATCCAAGAAGCAATAAATTAAGCATTTGTGATTCATAATCTTATGCAATAGCTACAGCCGATTATAGGCAGAATAAAATTTTAAAATTAAACTTATTATACAGTCGGTTTCAATATTATTTACATTCCACAAAACTTATTGGGATATATTAACTGAAATCAAATATCTTCTACAATTATTATCCAATTGAATTCAAATTTTGTCAAAGTTTTTGTTTTTGTCCATTTTGTCCATTGTCAAAGAGCAACATCTACATACAAAATTTGAGTCAATCGGCCTCATAGTTTTGTAATTTACAACAAAAACATTTAAGCACTTGTACCACAACCCAAAGTTGACTATCAGTTAGAGCCAAATTTTTAGACCAGAAACACTCCCAGTACCCAAAAACTTTTATCTACAAAATTTTCATGATAATCGGGTGATAAAAATACCTTTTTATATATAAAGATTTAAAAATAAATTAAAGTTTTGAAAAATTGCACGTTTTTAGGCGACGCCCGAGTAAATCTACAAGTTTAACTCTAAATGTGTAGTGGTAAAAAGAGTGGTAACAACAGACAAAAGTTGGTGGTTACAACAAACATTCAAAACTATAAAAACTAAATAAAAATTTTTGAATCGCAAATAAATATTATGGATAATAATTTTATTTAATTAATTATTTCTGATCAATAGTAAATCTAAATTTCCTCCGAATTCTTTAAGAATATTTAAAAGAAACAAGAAGATTATAATCAAATGAGTGAGGAGCTTATTAAATGTAATGAAAGCGTTGAAAGGATAGAGCAGTATATTAGAATATTAGAATATAAAATTTAAATGATGATTCCCCAATTCATCTTTCAAATATTAAATTTCTACTGAAAAACTTGGTGATGTGCATGAAAACTTTTCATCTGGTACAAATCATCCACTGACGACAAATTAGAAAAACTAATATTGAAAAATGAATTGAAAGCAGAAGGTTTCATTTTATAAATCAATAAAAATACTAGAAGATGGGCAATTGGATGTAATATCCCTTATTTATGTAACAAAACTTTTAAAAGTTTTAAGAAACTAGGATCCTACTACAAAGTCCAAGCTAAAAATTAACACTGAGAAGATGATCCTGGCAAATATTACAATTTGGAATACAAAATAGATAATAATTCATTAACTTTAAATTACTTAAAAAAGCTGAAAAAATTAAAATGGATGTAGGAATCGATGGCTTTTATTTTATTAAAAGTTCAAGGAAAGGTTTGTGGCCAATTATTGGTCCCTTTTTAAATTACATCAAGAATTTAGACTTAATTATATAATTGGCTGTCATAGTGGGGTTTCGAAGCCAAATAATGTTAGGGTGTATCTAAACGAATTTATAAGTGAGGCCAATTAAGATATTAAATCTTTCAGCATTTATAACCGATATTTCTTACAAAAATTGGAAGGACTTACAAAAGTTGTTGTCCCAAATGTACACAAATCAGTAAATATATAAATTATTGAATGATATATCAAACAAATAGTGAACCACTAAGAACAGATGAAAGACATAAATGAAAAATTTAAAAAAATAGGAAATGCATTTTTGGATTTTTATGAAATTTGAGAACATTTTACGATTTGCCTCTGTGAAAAGTCACCGAATTTCGAAATTTGAGTTTGATTGCATTAATGACTTTTTAATCGAACCTGCCGTAAATCTGAAAACCTTTCAAATATGCTATGTTCCCAGCAGAGAACTAACAACTTATTTTCAAGTTGATATTCTTTAGAATAGAAAACAAATTTAATTTTTATTACTACCCATTCTCCACCATTGTTTTACCAGCAATGAACACTAACAACAACATTGAAAAGATACTGAAGATACTGAAAATATTGTAATATATATACAGATCACCATTATCACCAATAATTGATGGATATTACAACATTCTAAATAGTGAAAATATATATGAATTGGCAACGTCAACTTAAAATTCTGAAAGAAGTCCTTCCATTCTAAAAAGAAAATGTTTTCAAACAAAAACTAATAGTAAGTAAATTATTGAAAATGAAATAAACGCATTTTATTTATTACTTTTTTATCTTTTACAGAACCAAGAACAGATAAATTAGTTAATAAATCACCTAAAACATATGAAAATTTAAAAAATGTAGATAAGTATATTGTTTATAAGTATATAAGTATATTATAATAATTAATAATATACTATCATGATATTTTTATAACATTTTAAACTCATTGTATCTATTTTTAATGTTTAATTTAAAAGGTACTGAACAGTTTTTTTTTTTTTTAAGCGCTAAGTGTTCAACTGTTAGGCTAAAAAGCCTGTTCATACCATAGGTACATGTTGAAACAGGGGGTCATATTATATTCGTGTTATTAGAATTGGTTTTGTAGAAATGTAGAAACGTCTTAAATTTTCAATATTTACAATTCTACTTTTTTGTTTATATTGTAATACTTTGTATTCGAGTTATACGGTATTCTATATCTGCGAGTTATATTATTATTCAATTAAATTGTTTGTTAATATTTTGTATTTGTTTATATTGTTATATTAAAATATTTTTTATTAAAGATATATAATTATTAATTATTGATTATGCCATTAATTTGAACCCAATGGCGAATGTTAGCTGAGTCGAGTTGAAAACCAGAAAAGTTTATTCACTTTCACTAGAATTCGAACCCGGGCCTTTCCGCATGAAAGGTCGGCACTCAACCACTGTGCCACCCAGCTGTTTAAAACTAAATTACAGTTCAAAAATGATGTAACCAGACAAATTATTTCAATATACTTTTTAGCAATAAAGCCTAATCTTCTGTTTTTTAATTTTTGTTGTTAGAAAAAAAATTTTTCCCTTAATAAGATTTTGTAAAAACAGATTGTGATAAATAAGATTTATAAGAACATAGTAAGATATGTTATCGATGTTCTGATTATAATTTAACAAATTAATTAAAAGTTCATAACAACATTTTAAATTATGCTCTTCCTTACGGCACTCGACTCTTGAAATTCATTTAAATAGATCAATATTCTTTTGATGTTAGAGAATCTAGTTATATCAATGTCTCTAGCACAAATCAATGTATCGATCAATAATATTGATTTAATACGGTATTCATATGCCAACTTTTTTAATTTTTTTAAACTATTCCTTAAAATCTGTCAATAAACTCATTATCAATTAACTCTTTTGTGTGTAAACTTATTGCCAACATAATAATAAAACTGCTTATTCATAAAGCAGTTTAGTAATAAGATAATCTGTGAAAATAAACTAATGGGAACGTTTCAAAATGAGGAAACCCTCACTGCGTTTATTTGAGATCATCTAATCAAACATTTTTGTCTCTAAAAATAATTTATTGAACATACTCCAATGTCATTTTTATCTGGTGCAGTACTAAAAGATGTTCCCTTTTAGGTCTTTTTACGAGAGATTCTCTTTCTGAAAGCTGTTCTTTATGAGCTGTTTGTTTATGGGATTTATTTTCATATTGTAACAGCCTCGTTAACTTATTTCTTTCAAAATATAAAATTTTGAATTGAATAAAATTTGAATGAATGAGTTCTAAAGGACTTCATTATTTAAGTAAATTTTTTGGTATATTAATTTTCCTAACTAAAACTATATCATTTAACTCATAGCTCAGTGGTTAGAGTGGCGACTTGTCAGTCGAAAAGCCTCGGATTCAAATCCTTGTAAGATCATATGTATAACATGTAGAAACGTCTTAGATTTTTTATATTTTTCATAACTTTTCGTAATTGTTGATCGCTGTTCTGTTGTGTACTGTTCCATTTCCAATTCCCCAAGTTTTCTTCACAAAATTATGAAATAAAAATAAAAAATATAAATAAATTTAAAAAGTTATTAAACATTCAAACCATATCGGTCGTTTATATCGGTCGTTTGATACTCAAAGATGGAGTAGCAAAGCAGGAGATTAGTTTATAAAAAGCGAAATTAGTTGCCTTTAATAGCAATCTGACCGATACTGACCAATCTGATCAATAGCGTAATGGTAAAGACGCCGCCTTTCACGTGGAAAGTTTCTTGTTCAAACTCCGGTCAGATCATATCTAATAAAAAATTGTATAATTATATCGTAATAGTCAATATCATAATATAAGATAACGTTTAATATAAAATAACTCTTGTTTATGATAAAAGATGGCGCACAAAATTAGCATTTGTGAATTCATAATTTTATACAAAAGCTACAGCCGAGTAATCAACGGCTTACTGAATATAACAATTAAAGAAACTGAAGCGCAGTCTAAATACACTTGGTGAATGTCCTATACTCCTTAAATGAGTGGGGAATAAAAAAATTACCTGGCAAAGAAAATTACGATTGGTAAGTATGAGTTTGAATATTTAACAATCATTAAAAATTGATCTGAAAGAAGTCCCATCAATTAATGTATACATACGTCATTTAGGTGCATTCGCATATAGGATATACCTTCGAATGAGTACGAATATAACAGTATTAGTAAGGCTAAATCACCACAAATCTTCCTTTTAAATATGTTGAAAACATTCAATCAACCAACATGCTCCACAAATAAAAAATTAAAGTTTCTTCAATGCTTGCTATGCCAATAAAAATGATTACTTAAAGTCTTGCATATGCCTTAATGAAGTAGAAGGAGAAAAATTTTAATTTTCAAATTTTTCGTCCAAGTGCAAGACGTTATAATTTGATTGAATATAGGTAGTTAAGTGTTACAAATCCCTCTTTTTAGTTCACTCTTACAAATTTTACTTAATTCTTTAATTCTCTATTATTTCTCCAAATTTAGTGCATTTTGTTGATCAGGTTTCATTAAATGATGATAAATACACATACATATTATTTATTCGAATTAAAAATCGTTAGCTTCCCATCCCAGTGAATTTTTAAATTACTCCTTCTATTTTATTTGCATACATTCAATAAAATATATATTTTGAACAGCAGTGATTTTGTAGTTTATTTTTAGGAATATTGTTATAAGGTATCGTTATTTTTTTATATGCAAGTGTATGCACATTAATACATGCACAAGTAAAAAGTATGTATCTATGTAATTTGCGCATACATGTTTTTATTTTCTAAAATATCTTGTAGATTGAAATTTAGATTTAAAAATTTGAAATGCAAGACTAGGTACTATATATGTATGTACATATGTTAACTAAAATTAATTCTGTTAACTAAAACTAATATTATTAAAATTAATAATATTAATAACATACCTGTCATTATTTCAATTTTTTGTATTCAATACGTTGAGCTTTTTTTTTTTGCTTCTTATTAATAAACAAGATTTTATTTTTATTTTATTCTACAAATGACTAGTAACAAGGCTGTTTCTTATATATGTATGTATGTATAAATATATGTGTATATACATATTATGTATAATTGTAAATCATCTTAAAGTTGATTTTAGTTAGTACATATACTTAATATATTACAAAATATATGTATATTACTTAATAACAAAATTTTTAAACTAAAATAGCAAATTTTTTTTTAAAAATATTTAAACAATACGTATGTGTGTGTTTGTGAAGAGTGAATATGTGTAGGTAACTATAAATTATTCTCTTATACCTATAAATTGAATATGTATCTGGATGTTCAAAAATTTAATAGATATAAAATGCTTATATTTGCTAGTTAACCGTTGATATTATTAAAATGATATTGTAGATATGTATGTTATGTATGTATGTATGTACTTGGAAACCTGTAGAATTAAAATTTAATATAAATTATTATTTATATTTGGTCATACTCAGTACAGAGTACTTATGTCATTACTTTTGTACTTACATATGAATGTATGTATGTATGTAATAACCTAAATTTCGTTTTTAATTCAATAAATACATGCATACATTCATAATTATGTAATAAAGTACAAATAAATATATATATTCAAATAATTATAGGTATACATATATTTTTCTTATTAAATACAAACACATACAAATGTTTAAATAGAATAAAAAAAAATTATTTTATAATCAAACAAAAGAAAAAAAAAATAAAAAACAAAAAAACAAAATTTGACTCAATTCATGTTCAACCAACAACAACAACAACAACAAAAACAACAAAATATTTAAAATTGTTATCCACGTTTCTACATCAATTTCAGTTTTTATTTTTATTTTTTGTTTTTTTTTGCTTGAATTTGCTAAAAAAGTAACAAAAGATGAAAATATAATATTTTGGTTGTGTGTATTAATATTTTACTATATGTATCTACATATTTATCTACATACATATATCTCTATATAGCATATTATGTATAATAAAAAATTAATGTTAAATTTTTTATAACACGTCATAAAAAAATGTATAAAGCCAATTTCAATATACATATTCTTTCAATGTATTATTTACCATATTTGAAAAACAAACTCACGCATACACAACACACATCTATACACTATTTAATATAAAAAATTATTAATAACACCAATACAAGAATAAAAAAAAAAATATAAAAAGCATAGAATTTCTATTTCTGCATTTGGCCGCGTAAGCAGATGGGGTGGTCCACCACCTACATTAATTCTTTCAGAAGGCCTGGACATCGAAAATATTTGAATGTATTAGTACACATTGTTAAAGTGTGTGAAAAAAAGCTCTTCCAAATGACGTTTCTTAAAAAAATTTTTGTACTTTTATGTTTATGTTTTTTTTTTAGTTAAAATTAAAATTTTCATCAATTTTCTTTTAGAGTTTTCCCTATGAAATAATTGTCCAAATATTTTAATTTTTATATTAAAATAAAATTTGAAATTTTTTCTTTAACATATCAAAATTTCAGCTTTCAACTCGAAATTTTTAATATATTTACAGCAAAATATATTCAATGATTTTTTAAGTATTAAAAATCACCGCCATTTTGACACTCTCAAAAAATATTTGAATAGACATTTATCATGTTTTTTAGTGAACATAACCTTCAAATTAAAAGCTATAATTTCAAATTTTTTCAACGATTTCGGTAAGTAGTTCAAATTCAATCTAAGTTTTAATATATATAAATTTAATAAAAAATTATGAAATTTATATATAAATAAAGCTTAAAGAATTCTCTTTTCACTCGTAAAAAAATTAAATTTGAAATCATTTTTTTCAGTACATTTCCAAGCAATAATTGGAAAAGGAGTACCACATTCTGGGTAAGAAAGTTTTTTCTAATAAGTACAGTTTCAAATAAAAAGTAGTTGCGTAGTGTAAAATTGTGTAGAGTAGTATTTTACAAGTACCTTAATAAAATAAAATAATATTTTTGATCTCAATTTAATATTATTTTAAAAATAATATTTAAATATTTTTTGTTAATAAAGAATTAAATAATTTTTATAAATAAAAGATTTTTTTTTTTAAATATACTTCAATAATATTTTATTTTATATACAATACAAAGGTACTTGTAGTTTAGTTATCAAATTTCTAATTTAAGTTTTTTAATTGAATTAACTTTCTTAAACATTATATTTGAAATTTAACAAAGTTAATTCAATTATTAAGTGCCTTTTTTAATAATTTATTTAAAATGGGTCGTAAATGCTCGGTTGTTGGATGTAAATCCAATTATAACAGTAGCACGAATTACGTTACAACTTATAAATTTCCGGTAAAAGAAAATTTAAAAAAATTATGGGTAAACGCTGTTGGAAGAACGAACTGGCAACCAACAGCCTATAGTACCGTTTGTAAATTACATTTTGAAGATTCGTGTTTAACTGTAGATAAATCCCAAAGGACGCGATTATTGCCAGATGCAGTTCCAAGTATTTTCCCCAAGAACTCGGTAGAATTACTTTCTGTTAATAAAAATTCAAATATAGATGAAGATCTAATTTTAAATTTTGGTAATTTAGTTTTAAATATTAATAAAAACGTAAATTTAAATAACTGGGCCTTATATACTGGCCAAACTAATTTAGTTTTGTACATTTTAAATGAGAACGAAAACTTTGGTTGTTCTTTTAGATTCATTCTGGGGATACCACTTTAAAAAAAACGAGCCATATTCTCTACCTCTACGGTGGTGTGGAAACGAGAATTATTAAATATCTATAATATATATATATTAATTTTTTTTATTTAACTACTTATTTTTTATTTCCATTTATTTATGATTTATATTTTTCAATTTTTAATATTCTAATGAAATAATTACACTCATTCAAATTCCCACTGAACACAACTTTTTTTTTGACCATTAATGTACGACATTAATAATCTTTTTGAAAGCTTCTAAGAAGCTTTTTCCAATAAAAATTTTTTTTGAAGCAATTTTTTGAAATCCATACTTATGAATGAAAAAATTAAAGTTAAAATTTTTTTTTTTTACTAAATGATGTAAAAAAGATGATATTTCAATTTACTCTTTTAACATAATTAAAAAAAATCAGTAGTTTTTGAGTTATTTTAACATTTTTAACAGGACTCCCGCGTTTTCCCATAAGACTACGTGTAAATTTCATTTGCGGGAGTCCTATTTTGAGCTTTTTTTCTTTAGATGTCCAGGCCTTTTGAATTATTGTAGGTTATGGGTGGTCAGATCACAAAAACAAAATAAATTCAATGAAAAATAATACATACATACAACAACAACACAGTAACAACAACAATATTTGTATTGAACTGACACGAAAGCTATCAAAAAAAAAATTCTGTATATATTATGTCAAAATTTGAAACGCACCACTTAATTTTATTATTTTATTTTCTTTTTATTTTTTTTCTTATTTTTCTTTTTATTTATTTTTTTATGTAAAATTATCAAATGAAAATTTTGAAGGTTGTTTAAAAATATTTTATTATACAGAATTTTTCAACAGATTCCACTTTATAATAAAACTTTTCTCAATATAATAATTATTGTAAATGTATTTATTATGTATACTATTATGAAATTGTATATTTAAAATTTTGATATTGAAATCTAATTGTTTAGTATGTGTGTGTGTGGTATTTAAAAAATTTTCACCATTTCCGGAAATTTTCAAAACAATTTTATTTTTTGTATATGTCAAAAAAAAAATGTGTTTTTAGATGTATGTAGGTATTAGAAGTTTACACACTTTCAGTAATGAAATGACAGATATATAAATTTAAAAAGCACATGCAGTTTGCAGATTTTTTTTTGGTTTAAACAAAGGAAGAAAGAAAAAATGTTTTCGGTTTAGTTTTCCTTATTTTGAAAAAAAATAAGGAAATGAAAATTTTATAAGGATGAAATTTTTAATGTGTATGTATGGGTAAAAAATAATATTTATTAGAATTATATAATACCTATGATTAAATAATAATAATAATACAAACATTGAGTTTTGCATATGTATATGCAATAAAAAAAAAAACAGTAGGTACATAAATTTCTGTAGTTTTGAGTACTTGGAAAATTGTACCCTTATTTTTTTTTTTTAATAATATGAATATTTTTTCTTAGTTTGATAGAATTGTGCATAGAAATAAATTTGTATATTGTGTGTTAGTGTGTATTTGAGTTGGTATTGCAATTTTTGAAAGAGAAGACTAAAGCCAAAGAGTTTGTGGAATAAAAATCACAAAAACATTTATAAATTATAACCTATGAACTTTGGTATTTTTTCCGTTTTAGCTGCAAGATAAAATGGAGTTGGTTTAATATTTTTTTTTAAATTTATAATTCAAAATTGATTTTTAGAATTTTTTTTTTTTAAAGTAGTTTGGTAGAGATCAGGTTGCCTTTGATATTCAGTAGTACAAAATGCTGTTTTTTAAAATCCCGTATTCAAAATTCTGTAAGCTTAAATTTAGTATTAAATATTAAGAAATTATAAATTCAGTATGTATAATGCAGTACCTGTACAAGAAAATCCGATAATTCAAAATTCAGTAAAAATCCAGGATTTTATGAAATAAACAAAATTTCATTCATTCAAAAAACAATTGTAGAATGCGAATCTAATTGTCGAGTATAATTATCAAATAAAAAAACTTAAACCATAAAAATATTAGACTGAATACGCGGAGCTTTAACTAAAGAACCCTACCGTCTAGAAAACATTTCTATTTTGAAAGAATATTCAATTTTGGAAGAAGAGCTTTTTGTTTTGTCAAAAAAAGATTTCAATATTGACATGGTGAAATTTACAAAATTGATTTTATGTGAAAAAATTCACAAACTGCAACTCTAGTATTTTGCTTAATATCAACAAAAAGCAAAATTGCATTTAAAGCAGTTTTTTAGGAATTACTTAAACTTTCCACAGAATATGAAATACCTTTGCATCCAAAATGTGATTTTGTGTAGTGTTAAATTTAAGAGTTGTCTTTTTAATTTTGGTCAGAACATTTGGCGTAAGATTCAAAAAAAATTATATAAAGTTTAAAGATACGGAAATGATGGGAATCTTAAAAATATTCACATACGCATGTTTAAAAGTCTTTCATTCGATCCTCCAGAAGAAGTTTCACAATAGAAGAAGTTCAAAATAGTTCGTTTTTCATTCTACCCAAAAAAAAGTTTGCCAAAATCCACAGTTTAAATTACACTATTACAATTCTTGAATGTTTAATATGGATCCTTACAGAAGTTCATTGTTTTGCTTAATAATTGCTCTTCAAAACGAAGCGATTTAACGCGATTTTCTTTAACACCATTTTGATTTTATATAAAATTAGAAGAGCCAGGCGCTAGGCTAGCCTTAAATTAGATAATCAGATACATGCTATTTTTTATTATATTTTTGTTTTTGTAAATTAATTTCCTTACATAATATATTTTTTTTTACATTTTGTTGCATTTTGCTAACTGATAACATAAATATAAATGATAGAAAAGTGACATAATTTAAAATTATTAACATTATTTACAAAATACCTAAAAATGACATTAGATGTCAAGCTAAAATAGAAAAAGCATGTCAAAAAGAAAAAAATAGAATTAAAACACAAATATAGAGAAATGTGTTGGTTTCTAGGTCGAAAATCTAGATTGCCAATAGAGTACAAAATTTTGTTATATAACCAAAAAATATAAACGTATCTGGTTGTATGGCAAACACCTTTTCGGTTGTGCTATACAAACACATATTCAAAAAATTCAAACATTACAAAACAAAGTGTTTTCAATTCTTCATTTTCTAATGCAAATGTGGAAACCGATTTAGATTAAATCAGAAATAAGTTTATTTAGGAATAAAGTTGATCTTAAATTCAAATCCTTAAATCTAAAATAATTCAATTATAGCATGGCTTATGCGGACCAATGAAGGAATGTTACTTGTAACATTCTTCTTAATTATCGAAATAAAAATTTGGATTTACGATTAGGATTTAACTTCTTTAAAATTTCAAGTCCCTAGCTTGAGCCGTTCAGAAGATACGAGAGCCCAAAAATTTTGCAGAAATTGAGTTTTGCATAACAGTGAATTTTATTACCATGAACTTATGAACAAAAATTTATAAAGTTTATATAACCGTTTTTCAGGTTGAAAATAAACCTAATAAGACTCTTTTGTTCTAAAAATTTTAATATAGGACTTTTTTCGAAAAAAGTTCTTTCATTCTTTCGTAGTTAAAATTTATTTTTTCTATTATGAACTGTGTAAAAATTTTTATATATAAATGGACCGACGGACAGAGTGAAACTATAGACACATTTTTTCAAAATTTTCAAATTTTGTTAAAAGCTGTTAATAATATTAAAATTTTAATGAAAATGTAATTCATATCAGTAACAGTATATATTTTACAATATTTAGTATGTATACTTGGCCACCAAGGAGATATTACCTAAGAAATATTTAAAAACTAAATTTAAAAATTTTTTCTTAATGCTTTTTATTTGCTTTGTAAATTCGGATAAAATAAATAATGATCAATAAATATATAATACAAATTTTACACTTAACGGATCTCAAAGAAAGCTGGATATTAAAAATTTTGCCAAAAGTAGTTTAGTTTTATGGTCAAAGTTTGTGTAAAATTTAGTTGGGGTACCCAATTTTAATAGGTATAGAGTAATGCTCGTATAAAAGAAGGAATTGTATGGCAGCTACTCGAACCTACTGCAGTAGACCAACCACATTTTACGGCTATTGTATAACACAAATTTGTGAAAATTTCAAAATCCTAGCTCCTTTTCTTTTTAAGTTATCGTACGGACGGACGAACGGATATGCATAGCTAAATCGATTTATTTTTCGATTCTGATCCGATCCATACCTTTGAGTTTATATCTTCAAAAATAAATACATCAATTTTTAAGTAAGATTATATACACAAAATTAAATTCCTTTAAGGTAAGTGCAATTGACAAATCCTATATTAGCATCAGATTCCAACTAAATTAACATGGCAAATTTTTAACGGATATTGAGATATTTCATTCAGCTGCAAGATGTTTGTGATCACACACGAATGTTTATTAACATTTTCCCTGAATATCATGGTAAAAATCAAGTTATAATTTTATGCTTTTTAAATTTTATATGTAGGGAGTGTACAAACAACGTTTGTTAATTAATTCCCAGTGGTTATAGTCGGAGTGTACAACCTATTAAAATTCTTATATATCATTCAAAGAAAATATTTATTATAAAACAGAAAAGAAATTTTAATTATCATCTAAAAGATCATTTGGTAATAAATATAAAGAAAATATGGCGATAAATATTCAAAGATTGGGAACTAAATATTTTAAACATTACCAATTTGGTTGCAAAATAGAGGTTAGCGCCTTTTCAGTGTGTGCCTGTATGTTCCAAAAAATATGTTCCTGTATGAAAAATTACATATTTGAACGAAAAATGGAGGCAGTTACTTCAGAACCACATTATACTTCTGAAGTTCAGTTGCCACACAATGCCGTCAAATCCGAAGTGTTTTATGCATACATTTAAATAATGAACAAAGTAAGTTATGAACAAATTAGCTATAATCAATCAACAATATAATATTTTGAGTTATTTTTTCATTTTTAATTGGTATCCAACCTTTAGGGTTTATTATTAAATTATATACATTTAATTTTAGTTTTTATTTGCACGACAAATATTTAACACGGAAATTGAGATATTTCATTCAGCTACAAGGTGTTTATCATATTTTTTATTTATTAATTCTGGTTTTTAGAACATTTTCAAAAAATTTTCTAAAAATGTGCCTATATAGCTTCACTCTGTCCGTCCGTCCGTCAGTCCCTTTTTACCTACGGCTGACTAAAAAATATCAGAAATGGGTAGGTATTGCAATAAAAATAATTTAATGTTAAAACTTTTTTTTGTAGTCCCCCTCGTTACGGAGCTACAGCCCCGCAAAGTTAGAAAAAGCCCTATATTTAAACAGTTATAATTAGAGTTCTATAAGGTTTATTTCCAACTTGAAAACGGTAACAGACAGCTGTTCTTATAAGCTAAATTTTTAAAAACCATTGTATAGAGTTACCATACGGTACTAAAATTTACCGTTATTCAAAACTAAGTTTTGCAAAATTTTTGGTCCCTCATAACTTCGGAACGGCTAAATCTAGAAACTTGAAATTTTGGGAGCAGTTAGATCCTTAGAAATAAGTAAGAGTCAGTTAACAAACAAAAATTTTTTTGTCACGCCCCCTGTTTAGGAACTATAAGGGCTCGAAAATTGAAATTTTGCTATTTTCAACCACCTGTAATTTTAACACCTCTTCAAATTTTTTTTTACAAATATACAAAATTTAAAGCTGCTGCATTATATTTCAACATACGTTAAAGGTTTTTCTTAAATTTGAAAGGGTTTCTTTAAATTGAAAAATTGTTTCTTAGTCTTAACCATTTTTGGTTAGATAATAATATTCTAGGTAAAATTCCAAATTTGGTTGGAGTTCAAAATTGATTTCTTAAAACCGGAAAAAAATGGAAGGGTGAGAACAGTAGGGGGTCGGGCAGATCCATCATAAGTTTGCTAAGCAAAAATTTGGGAACCTTCCCCATTGAAGGGCTACTAGGTCTTCAAAATTAAAACTTTTATGTTTTTATGAAACAGTAACTTATTCACCAGTGTAAGTTTTTCCAAAATTAAACGTTAATATTGAAGCTCCAACATTATATTTCGCACTTATTAACAGGTTTTCTTGAGTGCATTGGGGTTGTATTCTAAGTATTTCACTATTAGTCATATAATTAATTATTAATGAAATAACAAAATTATAATATTATCATAATATATATTTTTATAAAAATAAATGATAAAATACTCAGTATGAAACCGTATATAATTTTGAAAATGTGCTTTTTAAAAACCCTTGGTTTTTTTCCCTCACTTGTTTTATATTTAATTCGTTGTATTTAAATTTTTTAATTTTAACTGTTATTTTATTTATCTTTAATAATTTGTTTTTTGACTACTAAGATATGAATAATATATATGAAAAATTGGAGTTCATAAACTCCAATATTGAGTTTATTACCTAGTACAAAATCATCTAAAATGTCGAGTGTCCACAAACCTATTTTAAAAATCAAGTACGTATGGATTTAACATATTTATAACTTTTTTCAAATAATATGGCGAATTTAAAAAAAAACGAGGAAGAGTGTAGTAGAGTAGACTGTGTCAACTCTGGGATACCCGTATGACCGTTATATAAACATTATATCATTATTATTATAAACATTAATTACTTTTGGCAAAATTTCAAACATACCAGCTTTATTAGGTGAAATATAATGCTCATATAAAAGAAGGAGTTGTAAGGCAGCTACTCGAACCCTCTGCAGTAGACCAACCAAAATTTGCAGTAACTTTGGCCATTACACTAAACTATTTTTGGCAAAATTTCAGACACCCAACTTCAATAGGTATAGATTAATGCTCATATAAAATAAGAAGTTGTATGGCAGCTACTCGAACCCTTTGCAGTAAACCAACAAAATTTTGCAGTAACTTTGGCCATTACACTAAACTATTTTTGGCAAAATTTCAGACACCCAGCTTTAATAGGTATAGAGTAATGCTCATATAAAAGAAGGAGTTGTATGGCAGCTACTCGAACTCGCTGCAACAAACCAACCAAATTTTGCAGAAACTTTGGCCATAGAACTAAACTACTTTTGCCAAAATTTCAGACACGTAGCTGTAATAGGTACAAAGAAATACTCATATAAAAAAAGAAGTTGTATGGCAGCCACCCGAACCCATGGACCAAAATGGCTGGATTTAAATAGCGATGACGGCTATTGCAAAAAAACGAATTTGCGAAAATTTCAAGATCCTAGCTCCTTTAGTTTTTGAGTTATCGTGCGGACGGACGGACGGACAGACGGACGGACATACATAGCGAAATCGATTTTTTTTTCGATTCTGATCCGATCCATACACTTGAGTCTATATCTACCCCCCCTCCTTCTCTGCGTTACAAACGTAATGGCAAATTTATTATACCCTTTGACTATATTGTCATACGGGTATAAAAATGTTTGGATTGTCTCGCTCTTATTACGCAGTCAAGAAAGGAAAGTTCATAATGAAATGTACATGGCAGCGGTTTTTGACGTTGTTTTGTTTACAAATTTTATGAATTAAAAAATATTCAATAGTTTAAAGTATATTGTATAGCTATTTTGAATCTAAAGACAAAAAATTTTATTAATTTTAATATTATAGCAAAATCAGGAAGAGTGTAGTAGAGTAAACTGTGTCAACTAACATAAATATTATATCATCTGGTTTATTATTTTTGGCAAAATTTTAAATAAACAACTTATTAGGTTTTCGATTATGAACAAAAGAAAATATATATATATAACTACTATTGACAAAATTTCAAACATCCAGCTTAATTATGTATAAAGTAATGCTCATGTGAAATATGAAGTTGTATGGCAACTTCTTGAACCCACTTTTCAACAAAGCGATCTCTTAAAATCTTATTTTATGAAAGAAAGAAATAGAAAAACAAAACAAAATAAGATAAATAAAGTTTTTAAGGTAATTGTAATTATTAATTTGTTAAATAACTAAAACTGTAAGGGTACTGACATAAAATAAAAAAATTTAATAACAAAAAAATTTTATAAAAGTAAATAAGTCAAATTACTACATTATCTCGTGTAAATCGCCTGAGCATCACTCAGCAATTTTAAAATTTGGGCTCTGACTACTTTTTGTTTTCTTTGACTTAAGCTTTCAAATGCCACATACAGCTACACTGAATTTCTGGTAAGAAGATTGCTTTGGATCAGCAACAGCACTATTTGTTTTAACTTTCAAATAATTAATGAAAGTATCCATCGTTTCTGTGACCTCTTTTCAAATTCGTTCATTTTGGCTTTGTTAAATGCTGGTATTGTCTGCGAATTTGAATTGCTATTTTCACCATTGAGGTCCAATTCTATAAATTCTTCAATAATAGTCGTTTTAAAACTCATTTCATGTTCAGTACAATTTGATACTGTACTGAAATACAGTTCTGTAAAGTAAACTAATAAAAATAATTTAAATATAATAAATTATAGTTTAGTACCTCCTTGGTATTATATGGACTTTTAAAAACAAAAGCAACTCCCAGTACTTTCACAAATTTTCTTTTGGCGCTGCTAATCCGAAGGGCAATTCATCTGTTTTTTTCCTTGTAAAACCTTTCTCACAAAGCTTTCCAGGTTATTTGCCAAGTATTATAATCTATTAAAAAAATGTTATAAGGGCTCGAAAATTGAAATTTCGGTATTTTCAACCACCTGTAATTTTAACACCTGTTCAAATTTTTTTTTTACAAATAGACAAAATTTACAGCTGCTGCATTATATTTCAACATACGTTAAAGGTTTTTCTTAAATTTTAAAGGGTTTCTTTAAATTGAAAAATTGTTCTTAGTCTTAAAAATTTTTGGTTAGATAATAATATTCTAGGTAAAATTCCTAATTTTGTTGGAGTTCAAAATTGATTTCTTAAAACCGGAAAAAAATGGAAGGGTGAGAACTGTAGGGGGTCGGGCAGATCCATCATAAGTTTGCTAAGCAAAAATATTGAGCTATTTTCACAATTGAGGTCCAATTCTATAAATTCTTCAATAATAGTCGTTTTAAAACTCATTTCATGTTCCGTACAATTTGGTACTGTACTAAAATACAGTTCTGTAAAGTAAACTAGTAATAATAATTTAAATATAATAAATTATAATTTAGTACCTCCTTGGTGTTATATGGACTTTTAAAAACAAAAGCAACTCCCATTACTTCCACAAATTTCTGTTGGCGCTGCTGAATCCGAAGGGCAATTCATCTTATTTTTTCCTTGTAAAACCTTTCTCGCAAAGCTTTCCAGGTTATTTGCCAATATCATCTATTAAAAAAATAAAAAACTTAATACAATTTAACTTAGTTTGACAGATAGCTACGTGTAGAGTGAGAAATATAAAAACAATATAATATAATATTTGTACTTTTTATAATGAAATTGAAAAATATATAAGCTAAAAATATACATAAAAAAAAAACTAGGGAGAGTGTAGTAGATTGTGTCAACTCTGGGATACCCGTATGACCGTAACATATACATTATATCATCCGGTTTTTTACTTTTAGATTACTTTTGGCAAAATTTCAAACATACAGCTTTGACTGAAACTTGACTAAATTCTTCTATTAACAATCTTGAGCTTTTTGATAGCCCATACTCGGTTTTTAGAAAAGACAAATACTCTGAACTTAATGTATCTAATAGTTACATTCCTAAAAGGGGAGGAGTATTGATAGCCGTAAAAAACTCATTTAATGCAAATGAAATTCCTATTTCTGACGCGGACTGTCTTGAAATAATTGGTGTGAACATAAAATTTTCTAATAAAAGTGTTAATATTGTTAACACATACATTCCACCTTCTTCAAATTTAAATATTTATATTACTCTTTTAAATGTAATAGATTCGATTTGCTGTAATTCTGGTCCTAATGATGAGTTAATTTTATGTGGAGATTTTAATCTCCCTAATATAACTTGGATCAATCATGACGAAGAATCTTTTTTGATTGCTGATTCTTCAGTGAATGAACCTGATTCTCAATTTATTGACGGTTTAAATACCAACGATTTACAACAGGTTTCCCACTGCCGCAATTTTAAAGATAAACAATTGGATCTAATATTTACTTCTGATTGGAATAATATTATTTTCTGTGAATCGGTGTTACCGCTTGTTGCGTTGGACCCCTATATCCTTCAATAAATTTTACTTATTGTTTGACTAATTCCATAAATCATGAAGCAGCAGATTCTTATAGGTTTAATTTCAATAAAACCAACTTTCCCGGACTAGTAAATTTCTTAAACACCTATGACTTCACGTCTATATTTAATAATATAGACCTTAATCAAATGACAATTAGGTTTTATGAAATAATGTTCGAAGGTTTTACACTATTTGTTCCTATTTCAAAAAACAGATGTTCTAACTCTGGCCCACCATGGTTCACAAAGGAGCTTAGATCTCTCAGAAATAAGAAAAACAAAGCCTGGCGTAAATATCTAACAACAAAAGATATTAATGAATTTAATAATTTTGTCATATTGTTTGAGAATTTTAAAACTTCTTCTGAAATACTTTATAATAGTTACATTAACTTAATGGCAACTAACTTAAAGTCTGATCCAAAAAAATTTTGGGAATTCTTGAACTCTAAACGTAAATGTGATGATTACCCAACATTTATGAATTTCAATTCTCTTTCTAGTAATGATCCTTCAACTATTTCGAAATATTTTCGTGAGTTGTTTAGCACTTCATATAGTGATTCTTCTTTTACGCCAAATGAAAATTATTTTTCCTATATGAATACATATCAAAAAACTTCTCTTACTGACATTAATATTAATGAACAAATAGTTTCTAGCTATCTAAATAAACTGGGTTATAATACTTTTCCTGGACCAGATGGTATACCAGAAATAATTTTGAGCAAGTGTTCTAACATTCTCACTACGCCTTTAACATTACTCTTTAAAAATTCATTAAATTCCGGATATTTTCCTCCTATTTGGAAAATTTCTTATATTAGGCCAATTCACAAAAAGAATGCTAAAAATGAAATCACTAACTATCGCCCAATAGCTAAATTATCTTCAATTCCTAAATTATTTGAATTAATTATAACGGATTCAATTTATAATCATTGTAGGAATCTTTTAATAGATAACCAACATGGCTTTGTAAAACAAAAATCTACAGTGACTAATCTAGTTGAAACCACATATCTTCTTCTTAATAACATGGAAGAAGGATTTCAAACAGATGTTGTCTATACTGATTTTAGTAAAGCATTTGATCTATTGCCACATAATATTATTTTACTAAAACTTGAAAAATATGGTTTTCCAATATTTTTCCTTAAGTGGATACATTCTTATTTATGTGATTGCTCCTATAGTGTTATATTTAAAAATGTGATTTCAGAACCTTTCGTGGCAAATTCGGGAGTTCTACAAGGTAGCCACCTTGGCCCTCTACTTTTTATCTTATCTGTAAATGATGTTTCTTCTTTAATTTCTAATTGCGAGCTTCAAGTTTACGCTGATGATATGAAACTTTTTAAAAAGATTACATCTTATAATGACGCCATCCTTATGCAGAATGATCTTCAAAATTTTGACAATTGGTGCGTTAATAACTGTTTACTACTTAATGTAAATAAATGCGCATTGATATCTTATACACGCCGATCTAGTCCTATTTGTTTCAATTATAACTTAGATGGTATTAGTTTACCTAAGGTTACCTCAATAAAGGACTTAGGGGTGTATTTCGATTCCCAACTTAGCTTTAAAACCCACTATAATAATATTATAAATAAAGCTAATTCACTATTGGGATTTGTTAAACGTTCTGCAAAGGAATTTTCAGATCCTTATGTTCTTAAATCGTTGTACACTTGTCTTGTAAGACCAAACTTGGAATATAGTCAAGTTTGGTTTCCGTTTTATATGGTACACATTGATAGGATTGAGGCAATACGAAAAAATTTTCTTAGATTTGCCTTACGCCATTTGCCATGGTCGAATCCCATTATTTTACCACCATATGAACAAAAGCTAAAATTAATTGATTTGTGTACTTTAAATTTTCGACGTGAAGTTTCTGATGTCATTTTTTTTACAGAAATTGTCAAGGGTAACGTTAAATCTAATTTAATTTCTAGTAAAATTATTATTAGAAATCTTCAACATAGGACTAACTATGGCAAATTCGAACCTATTAATAGAATGCTTATTATAGGTAATAAACATAAACATTATATTGACTTTACACTTTCAAAACACTCCCAAAAACAAAAATTATACAATCGCTATTATTAGGATTATTTTTGCTTTGTTTTTCTTGTAGTAATGTAAAGTTTATAATTTTTAACTTTTAATTTTAATTTTAGTTTGAACATATTTATAATTAGTCAAATATGTAATTTTTTATATTGATTTTAATTGTATAATTTTAATTGTTATTTGTATGCTTTTTGTAAACTGTTTGTGTTAAGGAGTATAATAAATAAATAAATAAATAAATTAAGTGTAGTGTAATCCTCATATAAAAGAAGGATTTGTATGGCAGCTACTCGAATCCTTTACAGTAGACCAACCAAATTTTGCAAAAACTTTGGCCATTACACTAAACTATTTTTTGCAAAATTTTAGGCAGCCAGCTTCATTAGGTTGAAAGTAATGTGCATATAAAATAAGAAGTTGTATGGCAGCTCCTCGAACCCACTGCACTAGACCAACCAAATTTTGCAGAAACTTTGGCCATAAAACTAAACTACCTTTGGCAAAATTTCAGACACGCAGCTGTAATAGGTACAGAGTAATATTCATATAAAAAAAGGAGTTGTATGGCAGCTACCCGAGCCCATGGACCAAAATGGTGAGGATGGCTATTGCAAAAAAACGAATTTGCGGAAATTTCAAGATCCTAGCTCCTTTAGTTTTTGAGTTATCTTCCGGACGGTATACATAGCATACATAGTTAAATCGATTTATTTTCGATTCTGATCCGATCCATACTCCTTCTCTGCGTCACAAACGTAATGACAAATTTATTTACGGGTATAAAAATTCTAATAATAAATACAAAAATCGAAATTTCATGGAAAAACGAACTGATTTTGAGGGAATTTTCAAAAAATCTAATAGCGAGCTGATTTACTTTGACGGATAAATATGGAAAATCAAGAAAAATAAAGAAAAAAAGTACACTTTTTTTTCCTTTTCCAGCTCCACTATAAGCTGGAGATGAGTTATTTTAAATTTTGATTTTTTGATTACGGGCCCAAGCTAAGGAGGCACTTTTTTAAAAACGATCAAGTTGATTTGAAAAGAGTATTATATATTATGTAATTTAAAAAATTTTTAATTTTCTTAGAAAAATCTTGATTTTAATGCATTAGAAAATTTCACATTAGAACACATTTCAATATTCAAAAATAGGCGGAAACCTAGTTTTTATATCTAAATGGACTAAACTTTTTCTAATTTTTTTGTCATGGATATAAAAACAACGAAGTTGAGGTTGCCTTGGTTAAACAAATTATTAAAACCCTGAATTGGTTTCTGTAACTATAAAACTCCTCCAAAATGTTTTATTGAAACATAAGATTTTGACACTTTGATTTATCTACATATAAAAGAAAAAGATTTTAATTCACAATTGATATCGCTTTATCGCTTTTGTACCAAAAAGTTTAAAATTAAACTTATTAGCCTTTTAACACATATGATCGACGAAACAATTTAAATGACATTTAACTTTATCATCAGAAACTCAAAAGGTACATGGCAAAACAAATAAGAAGTTTTTTAAAAGCGAATCTCAGTGGCTGAAATTTTTATTTATCACAGTTATAAATTTGAGTTTAAAATAATTGGCTTTTATTGTTTTTGATTAGAAATATAAAAGTATTCCATTATTATATACATTAATTTTATTTACATTATATCGCAATATTCACAATAGATGGATTTGCTAAGAAAACTAACTCTTACACTGTTTAAATCTAATTTAATCCAATAAATTGAAAAAAAAGTAATTAGTATAGGATTCTGCTACATAGGCCTTATATTAACATTTATTTATTAAATTAAATAACTATTATTATTATTATTATTTTTATAAATTAATAATTATTAATATTATACATATCTTAAATGATAATGCAATATTTTAAACCACTGATTCCTCCGACCATTACAGGTTAGGGGAATTGTAATGAAAATTACTTTTTTCAGTAATTTTCCATAAAAAAAAATTTACCGAACCCGCACTAACTCGGTTGTTACACGGGGTACTTATTCACTGTGCCACCGAGGTCCTTTTATTAACCATTCTTTAATTAGGAATACTAAATAAATATTTTAATTGCATATTTCTTGGCAAAATTTTTGAAAATAATTTATTTATTTATTTATATTATGTATATACTGGTTGATTTAATTAATACGTAAATTGCTTACAACAAGCACTAGCATCTAAGGCTTTCGGATGTATTAATTTTATAAGTATAATATTTTATATTTGGTTTATACTATATACTATATATTTTATATTTTACTATATATTATCACAATGGGGTTTGTAAAGAAAAATTATCTATAGTCAAAGGGTATAATAAATTTGCCATTACGTTTGTGACGCAGAGAAGGAGGAGGGAGGGGGGGATATAGACTCAAGTGTATGGATCGGATCAGAATCGAAAAATAAATCGATTTAGCTATTTATGTCCGCCCGTTCGTTCGCAAGATAACTTAAAAAATAAAGGAGCTAGGATTTTGAAATTTTCACAAATTTGTGTTATGCAATAGCCGTCATCGCTATTTAAATCCAGCCATTTTGATCCATGGGTTCGGGTAGCTGTCACACAACTTCTTTTTTATATTAGTATTACTCTGTACCTATTACAACTGCGTGTTTGAAGAGAGGTTCTGAACCACCACTCCAATTGATCCCAAATTAGGGGGGCACGCAAGAAATAGTAAAGAACACCCTGGGCCAAATTTGAAGCTTCTACATTTGTTTCAAGTTACTATCTTTATTAATTTCGAAAATATGCTTTAAGGTCCTCGGAACTGAGTGGCTGGTCCCCGACTCACTACTCCAATGGGGCCCAAATTTCAAAGACACTTACGAAATAGGAAGGGACACCCTGATACCAAATTTGGAGGTTCTATCTTTATTGGTTTCGGAATTATGGTCGTTTGGCCTCAATTCGATCAAAAAGTTCTAGGTTCCGAACCCATTGTCCAATCCTCACCGTACGTAATTACCGCCGTAGTTTCATTACCAATACCCTACAGCACAAATTTCATGAAGATAGCCTCATTAGTTGTTGAGTTATTGTGATTTTTTATATTATGTTCGTTAGCACGGACACCGACTAAAAGGTCCGGAATTTGAACTGTTGGGCTGATTTCGCCCTTATATAGACCGCGCTGTACTTATAGTACTAGTTAACCCTCGTACACAATTTGAACGGTCTATCTTAATTTTAAGTAACTATTTTTAGTAATTTCGATTATAAGCCTTTAAAACTTGGGAGGTCTGAGAGGGGTACAGAACCACCACTCCAATTGATCCCAAATTAGGGGAACACGCAAGAGATAGTAAAGAACACCCTTGTGGCAAACTGGAAGCTTCTACATTTTTTCAAGTTTTTATCTTTATTAATTTTAAAAATATGCTTTAAGGTCTTCGGAAATGTGTGGCTGGTCCCTGACCCACTACTCCAATAGGGTCCAAATTCACAAGACACTTAGGAAATAGGAAGGGACACCCTGATACCAAATTTGGAGGTTCTATCTTCATTGGTTTCGGAATTATGCTCGTTTGGCCTAAATTCGATCAAAAAGTTCTAGGTTCCGAACCCATGGTCCAATCCCGACCTTACGCAATTCCCGAAGTAGTTTCATTACTAGTAACCTACAGCACAAATTTGATGAAGATAGCGTCATTGGTTGTTGAGTTATCGTGATTTTTTATATTTGTTCGTTAGCCCTGAAACCGATTAAAAGGTCCAGAATCCGAACCCATGGGCCGATTTCGCCCATATGCAATCCCCGCCGTACTTTCAGTCCTAGTAACCTACAGTTAAAATTTCATCAAGATAACTCCATTATTTTTTGAGTTATCGTGCCTACGGACGGACGGACATGGCTATATCGACTAAGGCGGTCACGCTGATCACAAATATATATACTTTTCCATATCTAGCTCGCTTCCTTTAGGTGGTTACAAACACCATACCAAAGTTAATATACCCCTTTACCTATTCTATAGGTGTAGGGTATAAAAAGTATCTGACAGGAAAGTCTATGACAATTTCATCAATAACTTTTTTCCAGAAACATTTATGTTGCATCATCTTGTTCTAGTACCAAAAAATTATGTTAATATTTCAAATGTTTCATTAAATAATTATCACTTAAGTCTTACAAACATTATAAAATTTTTCGAAATTAATTTTATTGTATTTTTGACGATGTCAATATATGGAATAAATTTTTTTTAATAAACGGGACATCATGTATTCAATTCATCAGTTCACTAAAACCATATAAAACAGTTTCAATAGATTAAATTTAGTTAAAAATATAAAACAAACTACGTTTTATATATTCTAGGTATATATTATATAGGTTACTATATTATTATTTATTATAAAGGCTACTATAAAATAGGTAAAAGAGTATATTAACTTTGATATGGTGTTTGTAACCACCGAAAGGAGCGGAAAAGATATGGAAACGTATATATATTTGTGACCAGCATCACCTCCTGAGCCACAATATTAAAAATCTAATGGAGCTATCTTGATGAAATTTATACCCAAGTTACTAGTAATGAAAGTATGACGGGGATTACGAGGTCGGGTCATGGTTTCGGATTCTGGAATTTTTGATCGATTTAAGGACAACGAGCGTACATCCAAAAACACGTTAACTCGAAAATTAATAACGCTATATTGATGAAATTTATGCACTACTTTACTAGTAGTGGAAGTACGTCGGGAATTGCATATGGTCAAAATCGGATCGTTGGTTCGGATTCTAAAAGCTTTTGATCGAATTGAGGCCAAACGAGCATAACTCCGAAACCAATTAAAATACAACCTTTAAATTTAGTACAAGGGAGTTTTTTCCCATTTTTTTTGTGTTCTTGAAACTTGGGACCAAACTTTTCTTTGATTTTTTCATACAATAATTTATGTTTAAGTGCAAATTGTCTAAGTACACAAAACGTTTAACAAAACACACACAACCATTAAATTTAAAAAAAATTTCATGTATTTCCCTGCGCTTATGTACATGCACGCCATTTTAATAAAATATACGGAATATATATACATTATTAAAAAAAATTTTTTTTTTTTTCATAATTTACATGTGTTATGACATTTGTGACAAGTACATATATGTAATTTTTTAATTTTCTCTTTTATTTTTTTTTTTTTGCTAAGTGCAACAAACATTTAAGTTACGATTTTCAATGAATTTTGAACTAAGCACTTAAGTGGATTCCACTGTATGTAGAATTTATTTTTATATTTAAATAATTTATATAAAAACTTACATATTTATATTTGCCATCATGCTATTCTTTTTTTAATCTATTAAATTTGTACATAATTTAAATAATTTTGAATTATTAAAAATTGATGTACCTAATTATGTAATAAAAAGCTAAAAGAAGCTTTAATGTTTCTAGTTTATTTTAAATATGAAACAAGTTAATATTTCTAAAAAATTAAAACTAATCATAAAATAGGCAAATCATAAGTAAAAAACTTAAAAAGGGATTTATTTAAAGAACAAAGATTCAAAGAGCATAAACAGAACATATAATTTTCGCTGGAAAGTAGCGAAACATATTTTAGTGAAAAATCATCAAATATCCATTTCCGATATTCAGATCTTGAAACGAACTGCAAAATCAAAAAAATTAAATGTCCCAGAAAGTATCGAAACTTACAAACATTCACATAACAACATTTTGAGTACAAATCAAGGAAATGGATATTCTGATTTTTAGCACATTTTCAAAAATTTTTGTAAAAATGTGCATATATAGTTTCACTCTGTCCGTCCGTCCGTCCGTCTGTCTGCCCGTATGTTTACAAAAACTTTTACATCGTTTGAAATAGAGAAAAGAAATTTTAACCACGAGTAGGTATTACAAAAACAATTATTTCGTAGAAGAATTTTTTTCTGTAGTCCCCCCCGTTACGGAGCTGCAGCCCCCAAAAGTTGGGAAAAGCCCTATATTCAAACTGTTAAAACAAGAGTTCTCTTAGGTGTATTTTTAATCTGAAAACGGAAAAAGATAGCTGGTTTTATAAACTTTATAAATTTTTAAAAGACAACTGTTCAGGGTTGCCATACGGTACTAAAATTTACCCTTATGCAAAACTCAATTTTTGCAAAATTTTTGGCTACACATATCTTCTATACGGGCTAAACTAGGGTCTTGAAATTTTGAAAGTAGTTAGATCCTCAGAAATAACTAGAAGTCAGTTAACAAATTTTTTTTGTCACGTCCTTTGTTTTGCAGCTATAAGAGCCCGAAAATTGAAATTTTGCTATTTTTAAACACCTGTAACTTGAATACCTGTTCAAATTTTTTTTTGTGATTTACAAAATTAAAAGCTCTTTAAACATATTTCAACATGTGTCAAAGGTTTTTCTTAATTTTGAAGGGTGACGAAGCTACAGCCCCCGCAAATTACAAAAAAGCCCTATATTTAAATTGGTATAATAACAGTTTTGTTAGCTATATTTTTAATCTAAAAAAGGCAGAAGAGAGCTGTTTCCTTAGGCCTTACAAAAATATATCACCAAAATGTACAGAGTTGCCATATGGTACTAAAATTTACCATTATGCAAAACTCAATTTTTGCAAAATTTTTGGCCCAACATATCTTCTAAACGGTTCCAGCTGGTGTCTTAAAATTGGGAGAAGTTAGAACTCCAGAAATTAGTAGGAGTCGGTTAACAAAATTTTTTTGTCACGTCCCCTGTTTAGCATCTATAAGGCCCCGAAAATTGAATTTTGCTATTTTTAAACACCTGTAACTTGAATACCTGTTCAAATTTTTTTTTTTTAATATACAAAATTTTAAGGTCCAACATTATACTTTAACATATGTTAAAAGATTTTCTTAAATTTAAAAGCGGTTCTTTAAATTGAAGAAAGTGTCTGTCAGTTTTAACCATTTTTGCTTATATAGTAAAATTCTAAATAAAATTCCAAATTTTGGTAGAATTCACAATTTAATTCCTTGAAGCTAAAAAAGATGGGGGAAGGGGAATAGTGAGGATTAGATCCTTGAGAAATTGGGCAACCTTCCCCATAGAAGGGCTATTAGGACATAAAAATTAAAAAAATTACGGTTTTTATAAGTAAGTAGTAACTTAGTCATCAACGTATATATCTCCTAAATTAAACGTTAACATTGAAGCTTCAACATTATATTCCGATAAAATCTCAGTATGAAATACTATATTATTTTAAAAATGTGCTTTTTTAAAAACCCTTGGTTTTTTTCATCACTTGTTTTAAATTTAAACTACTTGCTTATTTTTATTTATTTTTGGTTCATGTCTTTTTTATACCTGAAAATTCTTAGATTTTGTTAATCTATTAATCACTGAAGAAGTCTGCATGGCGTAGTACTAGTATTTGTAAAAATAAATAATTTTAATGAAATTTTAAAGAAACTACTCGGTTTTAATTTTATTTCTTTTCTTTTTTAAATAATTTTAGTTTATACATATACTAATCGTTTATACATATACTAATCGTTATATTTATTTAATTATATTATATATATACTATTATTACATTGGTAAGGGAGAATTGTATATTGAGAATTACTTTTTTCAGTAATTAACCATGAAAAAAAAATTTCGCCCTGAATGGGAACCCACACTACCTCGGGTCCCGAACTACCAAGTACAAAATTATAATCTGAATAAAATTTTTAAAAATTGCATACTTTAAGGATTAAAAGGATTTTTTTGTCATTTTATACATATTATTTTTGTCATATATTATAAATATTTATTGAATTATAACAAATAATGGGTTAATATAAAACCTGTCCTTTTAGGTTTTAAAAAACTTTTGAAAATTCATATAATTAACTTTTTATTTGTCTTTTATTCTACAACAGATTAAAATTTTTTATAAACACAGAACAAAACTTTTAAATAAATAAATATTTCAGTATATAAACATAGTAAATCATAAGCTCAAAATGGTAATTTGGTTCATCATTATTATTCCCCAATTATGGGGTAAAGCTCCATTAGTTTTTTTATCGCTAATGGACTTTTATCACTTGTCACACGCCTACACAAAACGGAATAAAAAAAAAATTAAATATTTTGGAAAATGCCTATTAGTGCTTCAAAAACACATTCATATACAAAGGTACCTAAACAACATTATTTATTGATTGTATTTCCCTTATATATAATTATTGTAAAAGGAAATTTAAAAGGATCATGGATAAATAAATACGTACATAATACAAAATGCATACGTATTCATTTATACTTGTATTATTGAGTTTATTAAAGTGTATTATAATTATACAAATATATCTATACTATTATCTATATAGATATTTGATTAGTATTAAAACAAAAAATATTACATTAGTGAACACAACACATAGTTCTTATGTTGAATTTTAAAATTTTGTCATTCTCGTCTTTTAATTACGTTTTTTACTAATTCAAAACTAATTGATGGCCACCGAAGTGGTTTTTTAAATGGAAAAAAAACTGAATCAGCAACACTCGAAGCTGTGAACTTCATAAACATAGCATTGGACAAAAATATTTATCATTCGCTATTCTTTTAAACTAAAAAAAAAATTACGGTAGATACGGTAAATCATGATATACATACTACTATATATTCTTTATAAAATGGATATAGGAGGAGTTGCAGCCAGTCTATTCAATTACTATTTAAGATTTCGTAAAATCAATACTAAAATTAACGAATTTATTTGGGAAAGCAAATCTCAAAATTGGAGTTCCTCAAGGCACAGTTCTTGGTCCTATTCTTCATTTAGCTTATGTAAATAGTTTTAACACAATTGGGCTAAGTGGACATTATTCAATGTTTGCGGATGATACCATTATTTTATATAAAGGCAAAAACATTAACTTGAAGAAAATATTAATAGTGATTGAAGTCTAATAATAATTTAACTAGAAATTAAAGTAGATTTAACATTACCCTTGAAAATTTCTGTAATAAAAATGACATCAGAAACCTCGCGTCGAAAATTTAAAGTACACAACCATTAACCTTAGGCTTATTTCATATGATGGTAAGATAATGTGATTCCACCATGGCAAGTGGCGTAAGGTAAAACTAATACAATTTTTTTGTATTGCCTCAATCCTATCAATGTGTACCATATTAAACGGAGACCAAACTTGTCTAGCATATGCCACGTTCGCTACAAGTGTACAACCTGAAAAATTTCTTTGCAGGATGTTTAACAAATCCCAATAATGAATTAGTTTTATTTATAATATTGTTATAATGAGTTCCATCTAAGTTTTAATTGAAACAAAAAAGACTAGATCTACGTGTATAAGATATCAATGCGCATTTATTTACATTAAGTTGTAAACAGTTATTAACGCACCAATTGTTAAAGTTTTGAAGATTATTCGGCATAATAATGGCGTCATTGGAAGATGTAATCTTTTTAAAAAGTTTCATATCATCATCGTAAACTTGGAGCTCGAAATTAAAAAAGACAGAAGAAACATATTTTACAGATAAGATAAAATAGAGGACCAAGGAGGCTAAATTGAAATAATTTAGGAATTGAAGATAGTTTGGCTATCGGACGATAGTTAAAAATTTAATTTTTACAACTCTTTTTACGAATTGGCCTGATATAAGATATTTTCCATAAAGAAGGAAAGTATCCGGAATTTAATGAATTTTTGAATATTAGTGTTTTGTAAATTCCTAAGGCGTAGTGAGAATGTTAGAACACTTGTTCAAAATTATTTCCGCTATACCATCAGGTCCTGTTATAAAATATTAATATAGATTACCATATGGATTTCGGACTCTGTGTTTTAGTAGCAACCTGCCTTCTGTTGAACAAACAATATTTTTAGAAAACTTTAAATTGATTTACAAATTATCAAATAACCTAATCAAAAGCAACCTAAAACTACAAACAATAACTACAACTTAAAAAGTGCTATGTTTAATGGTATAAAAATTTTCAACAGCCTAACAATATAAAAAATGCCCTTAATATAAAATTATTCAATAAAAGAGTATTATAAGTAAGTATTGCCAAAAAATTATAATTTAACAAAAAAGTTTAAAAAAGTAATTGGTTTAATAACATTAAATTAATATTTATTTTATATTTCATTAGATAAGATATATTTCATTAGTTACAATAACATAGTTATAACAACTGGCGATCTCTATTTAATAATTAAACTTAATATTTAATACTTTTACTCCAATAAATCCTTTAAAAAATTAAGGATCAAATGAAAACAGATAAAAATTAAAAAATTAAAAATGCAGCCTATAAGTATGCTAATAATAAAAAAATAATTAGCTTATTGCGTGTGTGTGTGTGGGTATGAAAACACAAATATAAACACATTAGATTAAAATACTTTTTATTTAAATTAACTTTGATTTAATTTTTTTATCACTAAAAAAGGATTGGTTCTATTCAAAAGTTGAAAACTTATACATATAGCACATATACCTATGTATATAATTGTTAAATATGTATACTATATACATAGGTATTTAATATACCTACTTCTTGTTTTCAATCTTTCATTTTCGATCGGTTGGAAGAATATTCAAAAATATCACTGTTAGAAGATCTGAATTTTATTTAAAGAGCTTAATTTTAACATTTTTAATCAACTATCAAAATACTTAAATATTAAATTACTAGCAGATTTACCCGGCGTTGCCCGGAAGCTTGAATATTGTAAAAAAGCAAGTTTCAGCCAATTTTTTGAGATACTACTTTGCCTATAAATGCCACAAAAAATATTTGTGAAGTTTCGTTAACCCATCGTGGCCCAACAGCTTTTTATAGGTTTTTTCGTTGCTTTGCTATATATTAGAAATGATTTAACAGATTAACTTCAAATTTCGTATATGTGTTCGTCTTTGAAAATGAAGTTCAATTTACTAACAGACTTGAAAGTTGTTAACCCCTGCCGACGATTGTTAAAAAAAAAATTTGTAAGTAAATTACGTCCAATTTTTGAAAGTAGGTACAACTTCTTTGAATTAGGGGAATACTTAAAAAAAAGGTTTGTTGAGTTCTTTTAATCGATTGCGAAACAAAAACTTTAAAAAACAGTTTGCAAAACAATTTGAACGATTATCTCTAATTTTTCTATACATGCTGCTTCTTGACAATTTGGTGCTCCTTGACGATATAGTTGAGGATGGTAGGTTTCCGGTGAACAATGTTAACTGAATTAAAATGACTATAGGTCAAAAGGGGATTTTCTTGAATTGCCAACGCTTGAATAAAATATAGTCGATGGTTTAGAAAAGGTTTAAAAATTCGCTTTTCAACTTATATTTTATTTAGTACTGACCTGAAAGTTGTAATACGCTCTTCCTCGTTTTTTTATGATTTTATGAGAGAAATGTAGGCTTATTTTTTGGAAAAACTGTTTTAAAATACTATGTATTTAAGCATTATATATAACAAATTGAATTTTTTGATTTTTAGATTTCATTTGAAGAAAACCGAAACTTTCATTGAATCTTTGTTCAAAACGCACAAACAGGTCAAAACCAAATTAACCCTGTGGGTTTTAATTAAAATGCTGGTACAAAATTTTCAATAAAATACTTTTAATCGTATAAGAAAATAAAATATATAGAAAACTTCATATCATCGTCGTGGAAAATGGGTTAATCGAACTTAACTAAAACTTTTTGCAGCCTCTCTTTTAGACTACAAAATCAACCTGTGAAATTGGACACAAATCGAAAACACAAAATTTTTTGAAAGTCCGCCAGGCCGAAATGGGTTAATTTATTCCAACCAAATTTATACAACTAAATGCGGTTGCTAAGAGGAACATTTGTGCAAAATTTCAAGTCAATCGGTCAAACAGTTTTGACTCGACATCAAAAACATTGAAAAAGCTTCTTTGCACTCTCGTGCCCAAACGGGTTAACCGAACTCAACAAAAATTTGTCCCAGACTTTATTTTCGACTGCGAAACCACCTTGTAAAATTGGACACAAATCGGAAACACAAAATTTTTTGGAAGCCCGCCAGGCCGAAATGGGTTAAATTATTCCAACCAAATTTATGCAACTAATTGCGGTTGCTAAGAGGAACATTTGTGCAAAATTTCAAGTCAATCGGTCAAACTGTTTCGGCTCGACATCAAAAACATTGAAAAAGCTTCTTTGCGCCCTCGTGCCCAAACGGGTTAACCGAACCCAACAAAAATTTGTGCCAGCCTCTCTTTTTGACTGCAAAACCACCCTGTAAAATTGGACACAAATCGGAAACACAAAATTTTTTGGAAGCCCGCCGGGCCGAAAAGGGTTAATTTATTCCAACCAGTTTTATACCATTAATTCCGTGTAATAAGAAGAACATTCGTGCAAAATTTCAAGTGAATCGGTCAAACCGTTTCGACTCGACATCAAAAAAACGAAAAAGCTTAAAACGGCTCTGGAGCCGCAACCTGCTGACTTATAAAAATGCGACATAGCCTATGTCACCCCCCGGACTCCCAAAATTATTCCTCTAAAATTTGGTGTCAATCGGACCAGTGGTTTTCACGTGAATCCTGGACAAACAAACAAACAAACAAACAAATAAACAAACAAATTTTCTTCTTTATATATTAGACTAGCAGATTTACCCGGCGTTGCCCGGAAGCTTGCAAATTGTAAAAACGCAAGCTTCAGCCAATTTTTTGAAATACTACTTTGCTTATAAATGAAGCCACAAAAAAATATTTGTGGAGTTCCGTTAACCCATCGTGGCCCAACAGCTTTTTATAGGTTTTTTCGTTGCTTTGTTATATATTAGAAATGATTTAACCGATTAACTTCAAATTTTGTATATGTGTTCTTCTTTGAAAATGAAGTTCAATTTACTAACAGACTTGGAAGTTGTTAACCCCTGCCGACCCGACGATTGTTCAAAAAAAAATTTGTAAGTAAATTACGTTCAACTTCTGAAAGTAGGTACAACTTCTTTGAATTAGGGGAATGCTTAAAAAAATGTTTTGTCGAGTTTTAAAAAACTTTAAAAAACAGTTTGAACGATTATCTCTAATTTTTCTATACATGGTGCTTCTTGAGAATTTGGTGCTCCTTGACGATAGAGTTGAGGATGTTAGGTTCCCGGCGAATAATGTTAACTGAATTAAAATGACTATTTGTCAAATGGGGATATTAAGTTTGCCATTATGTCATTATACTATGTCAATAGTAGTTATCTTGAATTGCCAACGTTTGAATAAATTATAGTCGATGGTTTAGAAAAGATTTAAAAATTTGCTTTTCAACTTATATTTTGTTTAGTACTCACCTGAAAGTTGTAATACGCTCTTCCTCGTTTTTTTATGATTTGATGAGAGAAATGTAGGCTTATTTTTTGGAAAAACTGTTTTAAAATACTATGTTTTTAAGCATTATATATAAGAAATTGAATTTTTTGATTTTTAGATTTCATTTGAAGAAAACTGAAAATTTCATTGAATCTTTGTTCAAAACGCACAAACAGGTCAAAACCAAATTAACCATGTGGGTTTTAATTAAAATATTGGTACAAAATTTTCAATAAAATACTTTTAATCGTATAAGAAAATAAAATTTATAGAAAACTTCATGGCGTCGTCGTGGAAAACGGGTTAATCGAATTAACTAAAACTTTTTACAGCCTCTCTTTAGACTGCAAAATCAACCTGTAAAATTGGACACAAATCGAAAACACAAAATTTTTTGAAAGTCCGCCAGGCCGAAATGGGTATAGTTATTCCAACCAAATTTATACAACTAATTCCGTTTGCTAAGAGGAAGATTTGTGCAAAATTTCAAGTCAATCGGTCAAACTGTTTCGGCTCGACATCAAAAACATTGGAAAAGCTTAATTGCGCCCTCGTGCTCAAACGGGTTAACCGAACCCAACAAAAATTTGTGCCAGCCTCTCTTTTTGACTGCAAAACCACCCTGTAAAATTGGACACAAATCGGAAACACAAAATTTTTTGGAAGCCCGCCGGGCCGAAAGGGGTTAATTTATTCAAACCAGTTTTATACCATTAATTCCGTGTAATAAGAAGAACATTCGTGCAAAATTTCAAGTGAATCGGTCAAACCGTTTCGACTCGACATCAAAAAAACGAAAAAGCTTAAAACGGCTCTGGAGCCGCAACCTGCTGACTTATAAAAATGCGACATAGCCTATGTCACCCCCCGGACTCCCAAAATTATTCCTCTAAAATTTGGTGTCAATCGGACCAGTGGTTTTCACGTGAATCCTGGACAAACAAACAAACAAACAAACAAATAAACAAACAAACAAATAAACAAACAAATTTTCTTCTTTATATATTAGATTAATAGATTTGAATGTATTAGTGTACACTTTTTCCATTTAGAAAAGATTTTGTTTACTTAATAAATAAAAGTATTTAGTTGCCCTTTTTGTAATAATATCATAAATATTATAATGATTCTTGATTAATGATTATTAATTATGATTACTAATAATATTTGAAAAATTATAAACAAAGATTATCTATTAGAATTTAATAGATAATATTTGATTATGAATGTACGTTCTTTAACCTCTGAATCAATATGAACCCTAAATTATAATTTGAGATCGCCTTATCTTATAAGTCATGTATCGCGTATAATTATTTTTTAAATTTTATTTTTAAGAAAATATTTAATGGGCAATGGTTATGTGTATATATTTTTGTTGCCGTCCGCCTTAATGTGTGAATTGTATGTTTGCATGTATATTTTAAATTATTTATAATAATAATTAGTACTAGGACAATAGTAAATATTGTCTGATATTATTATAGTCCTTTGCCTATAGGTATCTACATTATGTTTTGAAGCAATCTTCCTTAAATTTTATCTGATTCTCTTGAGTTTTGAAAAAAAATTTGCAAAAAAAGCCCAATAGAAAAAATTGGTAAAACAAGGAGTAAAATAAAAAGCATAAAAAAAAACAACAACAATATAGGAAAATTAAATTATTCCTTAAAAAAATTCCAATTAAAATTATTCAAGTTTATTTTTATTTTAAACTTTAATCAAATTGATATACATATACATATGCATGTATGCGCTTCAATTTGTGTTAAAAATAAAAGCCACAAAAGAAAATTTCATATTTTTTAAATACACTAATACATAAGTAAAATATGTAAGTTCTACATATTATACGTGCTACATACATATGTACGTAAAAATAAAAAATGCGCAGATTACCTAATTTTTTTTGAACATTTTCTTTTTAATTAATAAGTAGCAAAGTATAATATTTTTTTTGGAATTGCTTAGACCTTTTTTTCAAAAATAGACTCTACTGTTATGTGACTTGCAAATATCAAAAGAGCTTTCAATTACTTTTGTATTGTTGAGGGATTTAAAAAAATAATTTTTATTAAGACAAAGGGTACAACTTTTCATTAAAATGTTGAAAATGCATACTAATAATGAATAAACATACATATATGCATTTATAAATGTGTGCATTTCTTATTTTATACTTTATAAGTATATGTTTTGGATTGCATATATACATGCAAGAAATTATACATATATCATACCCATAAGCTTTTATTTATTATTAAATTTCATGTGAAAAATTATCAGAAAATTTATTTTAAAATATGTACGTACTCTATGTATGTACGTATATAAATTTTTTCTAATCTAATCAAATCACAAATCAATACGTCATCCAATGCATTAATACATGAATTATTATTATTATTATTATAATAATAAAATTTTAATCAGTTTGTGAATGCAAAAAAAAAAAATAAACACACTCATACACATGCAAAAATAAAACAAGAAATTGCAACACTATTTGGAGATAGCAAAATTAAAATTCACATCAACATATTTTTTGTTTTTTTTTTTTTTATTTTTCTTGTTTTTTTATTTTTTCTTTGTTAACAGAAAAAAAAATTGCAAGCTCTTCTGAATTTAGCATCTAAACAAATACATTTACAAATTAAAAAATTGCATACATACTTGTTATTTGCAATTAAATTCAAATATGTAAATAATGTATTCTAACTATAAAAAAAAAATGCATTTTGATTTATAAAAAATTTTCATTTCAATATTTCGTAATTTTTTACAGAATTTCGAAAAAAAAATTTCGAAGTAAAACAAAATATCACACAAAAGTTTATTTAATAAAAAAAAAAAAAACAATAAAAAAAACAACAAAAAAAAATTATCTACGTAATAACAAAATACAAAATTGTTTTAATATTTTTCTCAACTCTCAAAATATTTTTATAAATTTTTTTTTTTTTGTTTTTGTGTTTTTTGTTTTTATTTTTTTTTTCATACTCGTTTTTCTTTCTCATTTTTTTTTGAAGAAGTAAGCATGTGTGCGTTTGTGTATTTGTGACATTGTATTTTATTAACCTTGTTTAGTTTTTTTATTTTTCAAATTTACTAATACTAATACATTTTCAAATTTGTATTTAAAAAAAAGTATTACAGTAAAGTAAAAAAAGAATAAAAAATAAAATTTTTTCAGGATAAACTTTATTTTATTTGAAAATTTTAATTTCATTTTGTGTGAGAGGATGTGCAAGTGTTAAGTAGTGACAGCTTTACATACAATCACACTTATATGTACTTACATTATTAAAAACAAAATTATATTAATAAAATTTATGATTATTTTACGTTTTTTTTTATTTTCAAATTCACTATAGTGATAAATTTTATATATATAAATATATATACATATATGTATATTTAAATGTATATTTTTTTAATAAAGGCAAATTTTTATAAAAATTGTATGTAAGTATGTACGTGTTTAATTATAAAAAAGAAAAACTGAAAAACTAAAA